>VXBP01008419.1:417531-654034 GCA_013400115.1 Rhinopomastus cyanomelas | reverse complement strand
GCCCTCTTGGCCACAAGAGCACACTGCTGGCTCATAGTCGTCCTGCTGTCCACCAGGACCCCAGGTCCCTTTCTCCTAAACTAGTCTCCGACAAGACTGTCCCCAGCCTATACTGGTACGTGCCCACATGCAAGACTCTACATTTACCCTTGTTATACCTCATTACATTTCTCTCTGCCCAGCTCTCCAGCCTGTTCAGGTCTCGCTGAATGCACAGTCTGCAGGGGTGTCAGTGACACCACCCAGCTCTGTGTCATCAGCAAACTTGCTGACAGTGCACCCTAATCCCTCATCCAAGCCATCAATGAATAGATTGAACAGGACTGGTCCCAGCACCGACCCCTGGGGCACCCTCTCAGTCTGTACACGTTGCAGCACACAAACAGACGGCAGAGCTGGAGTGGTGGCTGAACTCAGACCCGTGCAAATGGGGCAGGGCTGGGAATAAGGGGTGTAACTGAAAGCAACGTGCACATAGCGCGAAGCAGGTGCAGCAGCCGACTGCCTGGCTTGCTTGGGCTGAGCACAAAGCTTCACTATCACTTCCTGCGCTTCCGTCTAGTTTCAAGGGGATATTTAAAAATCAGAATGATAATGACTGGAGAAAACATGACTTAGCACCAGAAAATAAAACTGCAAGCATTCATGGCCAGAGGTGTACTGGCAAAGAAGTGTTAGCGAACAAGAATGCTTGATGATGCAATGTTTTTCATCCTGCAGCAGAGCACAGAAAACCTTTTCATATGCCCTAAATCTGCAGCTACAATAAAGCCTTCATGCAGGCAATCTGCTTAAACAGAACGTCACGCTCGCCTTTATTTTATTTTAATTGCAAAACACTATCCTGGTTCTGAGCTAACACATGCACTTCTTAAGGCAGTATGCGTAACTTTGCGTTATCCTCCGCTTTACTTGACGTCAGTGTCTCTGCAGTGATGAAATTCTAAGCTACTGAAGTGGACCATCTATGACGTGGCCGTTTTTCTTTCATGTGGTGGAAAAGCCCTCACTTAACAAAACTTATGTAATTAAAAAATCCCTCTTTGCTCCAGACCTTCTGGCTGGAAGAGCTGGCATCCTTGCCTCTTCATCACTTAAACACGCGAGCCTGCACCACCAAAACCAGTAGGAATTGTCCCACTGTCTTTGAGGTAAGATTGAGCCCTAGAATTTCAGATATTTGAGATTACTATTGGCATTAAGTATTTAGCCCCAAACACTAGCAGTGCCTGGCTCTAGTGCTTTCACTTGAAGGTCTTGCAAGGACTTAAAAGTGGGGGTCAGTGTGATCTCCTCATCCTCATTTCCAAGGTGGGAAAACTGGATCACAAAGGGAAGAAAAGGGGCATTTTTATCACTGGAAAGAGAAGTGAGGCCTCTTGGCCTTAGTCAGTTCACTGCACATCCACAGCCTGGCAGCCTGTGACTAGTCACACTGCAGGTGACTGTGCAGACATAGTGACAGCACCGGGGAATCCAGTGATCCTTCACTCTCCAGCCTCTACAGAGCTCTACAACATGTTTTTCACCTCTTAATGATAAGAGCCACAGTCAAATACCAGCTTTTGGAATTTGGAAATTTTCAACATTAGGTTGAAGACAGTAAAAAAAAATAGTTATCATGTTGTCCTCCCTTTCTCCTCTTTCCACAGCAGCTGCATTGCAAAGGGTAGGAATTTCACTGGCAGTGTAAAATTTCACAGTCGCAAGAGATTCTTGGTGTAGCCTGTGTTTGCAGGTGTCACACTGACAGGAGTTGTTATCATTCACTTTCCATGGGGACACGCTGAAAATGTAAAGAATACCGGCTCTGCGTTGTATTTCCTGGTAAATTCCCATTTTCCTGCTGCCATGATGGAAGGGAAGCGGAGATTTGATGAATGAAATTGAGACTTGCTGTGAAACAGAGCTTTGAAGAGCTGCCAGATTTCAGCAAAGGTGAACAAGAAAGAAATGGTCATTTCTGCATAAGCTGCCTTTCCCCTCTTCAAAAGCAAACCAGCATCTTATAAGTTGTCTTCTCAGGTGAGAACTCATCCTTCATGGAAAAGGAGACAAGCTGTGCAGCAGAGACAACTGATGGATGTTAAAAGACAGACCACTCGAAGACAAATACGTCTTTGGAAAACCATGCTAGGTAGCATTTTAAAGAATGACCACACATCATATTCACACAGATGCCAACAGGAAGCAGAGTGCAGGAACAGAAAAGCTCTCAGATAATCTCCACCCATTACGAAGCCAAAACCTCAACATCACTAACACATCTTAACTCACTTTCAAAAGTTGCCCCTCTAGCGCTTGATGCTGGGCTATGTAGACATTTCATACTTCTACACTGATTTTGATCAAGAGGTTTATTCACTGAAATGCATAAATCCTACCAAAAAAAAGCTCTCTACTGTTAGTATTTCATGTCTTACATTCTTATCATATCCAGGGGACAGTAGTCTGAAAGAGGACTTTTAGAAAACGCTCAGCATTGGTCTAACTGTTCTGCTGAAGTCAGTAGTAAAAGGATTGATTGTGGTTGCACGTGGAGGGACGTGAATGTTTCTGCTTCTAACTACCCCAGAAATTAGGTCGTTTTGTTAAGGATTACATTTTACAGTCAGACACCCTGGTGAGCATTTCTCATCTAGGTCTTCCAGCTGAATCTGTCTGCCTGTAGCCACCGACAACAATCATGGTGATTTAACCAGGATGGAAAAAAGGCACTGTGTGGTGGCAGTGTATGAATGTGATTTGGTACAAGGGAAATGCTGAGAGGAAGAGAGATTTTCCTTTCCCCTCTAGTCTTGATAAAGGACTCTCTGTGTGCTGCAAAACCCATCCTTATTTGGATACTCTCCTGCCATTTTACTAAATTTACTAAATGCAACGATACTGGGAGCTGAGATCTATCGTCTGTGTTTGAGTCTTGGGAAGGAACACCTGCCTGTGAAACCTGAGTATTTACTGACTAAAAACTTCTTCAAAAACCCAATAAACAGTGAAAACAAAGGGAAAAGAGCACACGGGAAAGAAAGAAATTAATCAGGCCCATCAACTATATGAAGTTCAGGAGCAGGGGAATGACGTTTCACAAAGGAGATTAACAAATATGCACCATAAGACTTCCTAAAACCCCACCAGGTCTTTTCAGCAGAAACGGTGGTTTCTCCCTCTGGCAGCAGTTTAGCTCAGTGTGAAAAGCAGCTACATAAAATGAAGCAGCTTTGTGGGAGACCACCGTGATGAGACTGAATCTTTTGGTGAGGTGCAGCTCGACTCAGTTTTGCAGAGCTTGTGAGGAATTGCAGCGCCAGGAGAGGTGGCTGCTCGAGCCCTTGTTTCTTTAGCTGAGGTGCACTACTGTAGACGTGGGAAGAGGGCAAGGCTTGTCCAGGGAGCTGGAGGCGTGGGTGGGCACATCCTGGCATGTTTGTGCTCTACAGACCAAGTGCTGTTCGTTATGCCTAAGTACACCTGTCTCTCATGCCCTCAGTCATGATAAAGGTGCTTCTCAGCGTGTGACCTCAGGCGTGCTAATGCTAGAGACACAGTGGCAGCCTGCCCGAGCACTCTGCTCACAGTCAACTGTTGTCCCGATGAGGCACCAACCATTACTGGTCCTTCATGGGTGACACTTTGAGGGCCTTATTGCACGTATCTACCAGGGCACTCACAGAAAGGGAGACAGGTCTGTCGCTGTGGGGAATCTTTACATGGGACAGGCAGCACGAGCGGAGTGCTGCGGTACCGCTGGGGTTGTGGTCTGGGTGCCAGTACATTCAAGGGCAGGTTATAGGTGCTTCAGTGTTGTCTTTTGGAAACGGATGCGAAGGCAGAGTCACTGTCCCAGACGATCCTGATCTCAGCAGCCTGAGAGATGACAGACCAGAAGGGAAAATGTCTTCTCTGGCCAAGTGAACGGAAGACTCGGAGCCTATTTATATTTAAAACCAGAGAGGGGCAAAACTCTTGATATCAGAGTACACTCAGGCCTTCAGAACCACAAACACACTTCTCCCTCCCAAGGCTCATCATCCTAATATAGAAGGCTCCTGGAGATAACGTGATGCTGAGCATCCAGCACAGCCTATGCTCCAGGCACAGGAGTAAGTGTTGAGGCAAGAAATGACTTTTTCCTGGCATGACCCACTGGAGATTGAACTGGAACAGCAATTAGAAGTTGAAGTGCGCATTTAGTGTCAGTGATGTGTAAACTACATTGCCATTGTTATTTTAGTGTTGATTTACATAATTGGCATACCCTGAAGTCACACTGCACCGCACTTTCCGTTCATGCTAAAGACTTGAAGGAAGTCATAAAATTAAACATTATCTGCCCTGGAATGCAATGGAACAGCAACTACACTTTTGAGGGATTTCACCTCGCTCTGTGTCACCTCTCCTGCCGTGAGTGAAAATCAGGTTAGCAAGTGTCAGGAGCTGCCGGTCCAAAGGAGCTTTACCGGCTCTTTAATTACGCTGGTGTCAGTCTAAGGTGGTTTGTTGTGCTGGTAGGTAGCGTAGCATCTGCAGCAATGTTTTGTTGGTAGATATGAAGTAACTCTAGTGTTACTTTAGGAATGGAATACTGATAGTGTTACTTGAGGAATAGGAAGGCCAAACGAAGAGGATCCATGGGTGGAATTACTCCGGTCCAAATGCACTGAATTCCTGCCTCAAATTGTTGCTTCTCCTCCACTGGAAATTTGTAGGGTGGAAGGAAAAGGCCGCTCCCAAAGGAGGAGCTGGTAATGGAGCACTCTCAGTTGTTATTGCTTTTAATCCTCCTCCGCAGTAATTCAAGGTGTCAAAGGCTGTCTGTGTCTTTTGCAAATGAAGCCCCTGAGAGGTATTTGAAGAGCTCAAAGCACTGGGTACTCACCTTGCTGGGAAGGAGCCTGGGCGAGCACTGGGACCCTGGATAATGAAGGTGTGCCAATGGCTTCAGCTTTGATGAGGACCCTAAACTGCTGGTATCGCATACCTATGCAAGAACCTAACACAGAACCCCAGCAGCCACATGACAAATAGGTAGGGATTCACACTGGAAGGGGGAAATGATTTCGGATTGGTATGAGGGTTAGGAGAGTTGCCAACATCAGCAAAGAGAGCGAGGGATTGATCTCGCCCTGGGAGCCAGATCGGGGCTATCTTCTTCGCCCCTGCCGTCTCTGTCCTCCGTGATGCTCGTCGGGTTGCTGCGCCGGGGCCGGCGATCCGCCGCATGTTCGCCACTGGAGGGCAGCCACATCTTATGAACAACCACCCCAACGCAACCCCTCCGCTCCGCCGACGGCCGCGCTCGGTCCCGGGAGAGCAGGGAGCACACCCCCACCACGTCCCGCGGATAGAGAGATAAATAAATAAATGAAGTCTAAGTATTGGGAGTGCTTTTAAAGCACCGGGGTTCTCCCGGTACCTTACGTGACCTTCCCACCCCGGCAGCCCGGGGCACGGCGTTAATCCGATTTGCGACGGCCAAGGGCCGCACAACGGGTCATTGTTCGACCCAGTGCGGTCCCGCGTCCCGGGCACGGCCGTCCGAAGCAGGACGCGGGACCGGACCGGTGGCGCTTGGTGGATCCCTTTAACGGAACGAGCCCTGCGACTCGGGCGGGAGCGTAACGAGGGAGGGAGCGGGCGAAGGAGGAGGGAAGGAACGGAGGGAGGGAGGCGGCGTCTCCTTTAAAAGCCGGTGCGGGGCCGCAGCCCGCTCCCACAGGGCGGCTGTGATTGGCGAAGGCCAACGAGCCTCCGGGGTCGTGACATCGTCGAGCAACAAAAAGGACCCGGCGGCGGCTGCGGCCACCTCAGGCGATGGTGCGGTGCGGTGCGGGTGGCGGGACACCGGCTGCGGGTCCTTAGCGCGGCCGCTCCACGCGGGACGGCGCAGTGGGTTGTTCCACACCCCCCCCTTTTTTTTTTTTTTTTTTTTTTTTTTCTCCTTAAGGGAGCGGAGAAAAAGCGAAGCTTCGTCCGCATGTCGCTGCGGGAGCGCCGGTGAATGTCTGTCTGTCTGTCTGGTGCGAGTGATGCAAAAGGTCTTTTTTTTTTTTAAAGGAACCTTTTAAAGTCGGTAGGCACATAGGGACCCATTCACGGGCAGGCACACGCACACGCACGCGAGGAGGAGGAGGAGGAGGAGAAGGAAGAAGAAGCAACAACTTTTTCGATCGCTGCTTTTAAAAGGGAGAAAGCCCTTCCCTGACCGGGACTTGCCTTCTGCCTTCTCAAAACAGCTGCTCGAAGTATGTTTCTCAGGCGGACCGTACTTCAGGGAACTTCTATTTTCTGCTCGGCAGCGGTAGAGGAGCAGCAGCGAAGTTTGGAGTAACACCAAGTGATGCGGGAAAAACACCCCGAGAGCAGAACAGCCTCCTGCAGACACAACCGGCCCCGCTGCTGCTGCACTCAGGTATAACCGCGGACCCGCTGAAAGCCGCCTCCGCAGGATGACTCCGTGGGCCACGGCGGAGGTGCTAGAGCTCTGCAAGAGAGATGGGGGGACGGGACGCAAATCGTAACCATTACGATAATAACCCAACGCAGAGTTTCACGGGGGAGAAAACCGTCCTGTGGGTTTCGATAAGGATTTGTTTTCCTTCTTCCCCTTGCCGAAGGGAAAGGGCCCTCCGTTGAGGGGAGCCGCCGCCCCGGCGCGGCTCGGAGCGGAGCGGGGTGGTGGGAGCGCGGCGGGGAGGTCGCTCCGCACCTCGGCAGCGGGTGCCGCCCCGTCCCTTGCCCCGGAGCGGCGGCTGGCGGCCCGTCCCGGCGCACACACCTGCGGCCGGCCCCGGCGGTGCCCCCGCCGCGCTGACAGCGGCCGTCCCCCGCTTCCCACCCCTCTCTTCACCTCCGCGCTCCTTTGTTGCAGATCGGCCTCGCTCCGCTCTCCCGCCCCGTCCCGTCCCGCCTCGCTCCCTTTGATCTCCTGCCACGGGGATTTTCGTGCCTCGCTAAGCCGCCGCCGAGCACCTGAAGCGGTCCGACGGGGCCCCGCGGGGGGCTCCTCCGCGGCCCGGGGCCGCTCGCCATGGCCCGCGACTCGCCCCGCCGCGGGGGCCAGGCCAGGGGCGGGACCCACCTGCAGACCGTCCCCGTCCGCACAGCCCCTCCATCATCCCAACCCCTTCCCCGCGGCGCGGTTGTCCCGGCGCGGTGTCCGCGCTGACTGGCTTCCATCGCCTCCTCCTCCGCGCAGGTTGACGATGGTCGCCGCCACCCGCTCCCTCCTGGCGCTGCTGCTCTGCCGGGTGCTGCTGGGCGGCGCGGCCGGCCTCATGCCGGAGGTGGGTCGGCGGCGCTTCAGCGAGCCGGGCCGCGCCGCCTCGGCTGCGCAGCGCCCCGAGGACCTGCTCAGCGAGTTCGAGCTGCGCCTGCTCCACATGTTCGGGCTGAAGCGGCGGCCCAGCCCCGGCAAGGACGTCGTCATCCCTCCCTACATGCTGGACCTCTACCGCCTGCACGCGGGGCAGCGGCTCGGGCAGCCGCCGGCGCTCGGCTTCCCGCTGGAGCGGGCGGCCAGCCGCGCCAACACCGTCCGCAGCTTCCACCACGAAGGTAGGGCCGGGACCGCAGCCCCGGGGGCGACGGGTGGGCATCCTGCGCGGGACTGCCGCCGGCGGGCCGGGCCGGGCCGGGCCGGGGGAGCGGCGGGGAGAGGGCAGGGCCGGGGGAGGAGCGCCGCGGCCGATTCCGCCCCGGCAGCGCGTACGCGCCGTGCCGGTAGCTGGGGCGCGCTCGATACGGCGGGAGCCAGTAGCCCCCAACGCTGCTTCCAACCCTCCTGCTCACTCCTCCCATCCCGTCCGACTGGAGACTGCGGTTTTAATTGCTTTTGCCGCGAAGGCAGAGCGGCTCCGCGTTCAGCTTCCCGCAGACGGGCGCGTCCTTAGCGAGGCTGGAGAGCAGCGACGGGCTGAGCCGGGGCCGCTGCGGAGGTTCCTAATCCGTATCTAATCCCCGTGAGAGATCAATGAAACCATCAATCCTGTCCTCCCCGAGCGCTCCTTGACCCCGCCGTCACTTATGTAATTAGCCCAGACCTATCCTACAGTACCCCAGGCACCAGTGCCCACGCTGGTCAAAGCCCCATGGCCAGGTTTCCGCTCTCACCTGCAGGTAGCCCAGCCGAAGGCAGGGCAAGGCATCCGGCAGCACCTCCGTCCCTTCTCACCCGCAGCCCACCGAAGCACCGGAGGCTCTGGGAGAAGCCCACGCTGAGCAGCCGGGCGCGTTTCCCGGCTTAGGCAGCCTGCGCAGTCACTGCAGCGCTCCCACGGCCGGGATGGCCCGTGGAGCCGGTGACACACGTGTCGCTCACGTGCGCCCTGGGAAACGTTTCGCCCGGGTTGTAATTGCTCCTGGCTGCTTGTCTCCGGTGCTGGCACGCAGTGGCCCTGCTGTAAAAGTCATGGAAACGCAGTTTTCTCGTGCTCTTCATGCGAACCTGCGTAAAGAAAGAAGTGGACTAGTGTCTCATGTTTTCTGACAGATAAAGGGGGCGGCTTTGGAGAAGTGGATGTGCTGTTTAGCAGAGAGCCTTGTCGTGAGAAACGAGATGAACGATGAGACATCAGCTCTCATCCTCAGTCTTTCCCTACACAGGAAGTAAACAGTGAAAGAGGAAAAGCCTGGGTCACTCGCATCAAACCTGAGTACAGGCGATGGTAGAAGCTGAAAGGGCAAAGGTTATCATTTTTAGGCAGATGTAAAAATCTGCACTTTGAAGTGGTTGCACTGTTACAGCGACGGCTGGTTTGCATGTGAAAGCTCTTCTACAATTTTTCACGGAATTTAGAAGAAAATCCACGTGACTCCTGTTCTTGCACGGAGTTCACACTCTGAATTAGTGGCTTCTTGAAAGGAGAAGTTTGTCTCGTGACCATCTTTACAAATACTGGGTCTGGTCCTGCACTACTGTAAAGCAGGGCCTTACCTTATGCAGCAAGTTGTCCTGAACCCAGCAGGGAATGGTTACCTGACTAGGAACTGCTGCAAGCAGTTACAGCTTCTCCTTAGAAAGTGGGTGTTTCTCCAGGATGCTTAGCACCCAATTGAAAAACTGTGATTTGGGAGAAATTTGTTTTGACAAAGACTTTTAATTTCTTCAAGGTCCGTAATAACAACCTACTTCTTAGCAACCCTACATATGTTTTACTCTCTGAAAGCACTATTCGTTGGTGAGAATGGCCTGAGGTTTAGTGACTTTTAAAATTACTAATTTTTTTTTGTGGTTTGAAAACCTGTTGTTCAGAAGCGGCTTTGTTTCATGATCCCTTTACCAGTCACCTCATTTTTAGCAGTTGAACCTTCCTGCTGTTCCTTACGTCCCTTTTGGGTACAGACCAGGAGGGTGTGCTTTGTAAAGCCCTGTTAGAGATGCTGACTTCACCATCTCTCATTGAGGCACCAAAATCTGTACATTAACATTTGTAAGTCTTCTATGTTGTGGTTTAATGTTTATCAGATCGAAGAGATTTTCAAGGGCTTGACCTTAGAGCCACGTTGTTGACAGAAGCAGAATTTCAAGCTACCCTCAACCAGTCCTCATCCAGTTTTCATGGTTCTCATCAGACTCCCCCTAACTAGTGCTTGAGTTTTCTCACTGATGTTCTTGAATCACAAAGTAAGTGTGTGTCTCTTGCCACTCACTGTAACCACCTAGGAGGCAAAGGGCTTGTGGACCAGCATGTGTAGCAGTGAGCAAAGTGTTCTTCCAGAAAGACAAGGAAGAAGGCATTTTCTGCCTGGAAGTCTTTCAGACCTTGTGTGTAACATGCGTTAGCTGCCGTTTGAAAGTTGTCGGCAGCATTTGAGGGGTTTGGTTGGTTGTTTCAGTCCCTGATTTTTTTTTTTTCTTTTTTTTGTTTCCGCTGTTTAATCAAATTAGAATATTTGGAAGAACTGCCAGAAGTGAGTGGGAAAACAGCACGGCGTTTCTTCTTTAATTTAACTTCCATCCCTAATGAGGAGTCTGTCACCTCAGCTGAACTCCAGATTTTTCGGAAACAGGTGCACGGAGACTTTGGGAACAACAGCAGCTACCATCACCGTATTAATATTTATGAAATTATCAAACCAGCCACAGCCACCTCTAAGGACCCTGTCACAAGACTTTTGGACACCAGGTTGGTGCACCATAATGCAACTAAATGGGAAAGTTTTGATGTAACACCCGCTGTTTTAAGGTGGATTGCACACGGACAACCTAATCACGGGTTTGTGGTGGAGGTGGTTCACTTGGACACAGAGAACAATGCCTCCAAGAGGCACGTTAGGATTAGCAGGTCTTTACATCAGGATGAAGATAGCTGGTCTCAGCTCAGGCCATTGTTAGTAACGTTTGGGCACGATGGCAAGGGACACCCGCTCCATAAAAGAGAAAAGCGTCAAGCGAAACACAAACAGCGTAAACGCCACAAATACAGTTGCAAAAGGCATCCGTTGTATGTGGACTTCAATGATGTGGGGTGGAATGACTGGATTGTTGCCCCGCCAGGGTATAGTGCCTTTTACTGCCACGGGGAATGTCCTTTTCCACTGGCAGACCACCTAAACTCCACAAACCATGCCATTGTTCAGACTTTGGTCAATTCAGTGAATTCCAAAATCCCCAAGGCTTGCTGTGTGCCGACAGAACTGAGTGCTATTTCCATGCTCTACCTTGACGAGAACGAGAAAGTTGTATTAAAGAACTATCAAGACATGGTTGTGGAGGGTTGTGGGTGCCGCTGACACAGCAAATATATTAGACACACAAGAAAAAAAAAAAGCTGACACTTTAATATTTCCCAATGAAGACTTTATTTATGTAATGAAATGGAAAGAAAAAAAAACACAACTATTTTGAAAATATATTTATGTCTACGAGAAAGTTGGGAAAACAAATATTTTAATCAGAGAAATATTCCTTTAAAGATTTTAAATGTATTTTAGTTGTACATTTTATATGGGTTTAACCCCAGCACATGAAGTATAATGGTCAGATTCTTATTTTGTATTTATTTACTATTATAACCACTTTTTAGAAGAATAGCTAATTTGTATTTATATGTAATCAAAAAAGAAAAAAATATAGGGTTTGTACATAATTTTTCAAAACTGTAGCTGTTTCAATGGTGTGTATTTAAGTTGAAAACAATACATGGAAGGTTACTATGGCAAAGTGCATAGCACATTTGCTTTCTGCTGTGCTACTGTTAAGGTCACAAGTTCAAGTCCAGAAAAAAGTGGATAATCCACTCTGCTGACTTTCAAGATTATTATATTGTACAATTCTCAGGAATGCTGCAGGGTGGGCTGTCCAATCCATGAGAATTGGCATCCTCTTGAGGTGGAACATTTGCTGATCTCGTAGAAAAACTGCTATTCCCAACTAATTTGCAGCCTGAATATAAGAAGGACACAAATAGAGATCTTGCAGGGGGGTGGGGGGAGGACAGAATCCGTTCTAGACCTACAGGAAAGTGAATGTTTGATGTTTCCTTTAAGAAAAGTCCTTCCTTCAAAAGTCCTGGCCAAATATAAAATAATAAAAACTAAAACTACATCTATTTTTTTTTTTGTGATTATGTCTGCCAGAGGGGGATACGTACCCTTGCTTGATACTTGCCTTAGTTGTACCGGCCGGTGTCTCGCACGGCTGGACGAACAGTGCATGCTGCCTTACCCCAGAGGAGAGCTCCCTTTTCTCACAGTGACATTAATCTTCACTTTCTGCCCTCTGTGCACGAGCTGTTGTCACACACAGCCTCTTTTCCAACCTCAGCTGATGGTTCTACAGATTAGCTTGTCTTCCTTTCCAGGGTTTTGTGTCTGAAAGCTTTTTGTTTGTTCCCTAAATGCTTAAATCTATTCCCGATAATAAACTGTGGAGCTCTGGTATTTCTTTCCCAAGAGTCCAGTCCAAAAGTTTGTGCAGTCATCGCAAGGATAACTTGTGCTTGCATTGAGGTTCCCCATCAATATGAGAAGGAACTTCTGCCCAGGGTGGTTGTGGAGTCTCCTTCACTGGAGATGTTTAAGACCTGCCTGGATGTGTTCCTGTGTGACTTGGTCTAGGATGGAGCACTGGAACAGGCTGCCCAGGCTGGTTGTGGAGTCTCCTTCACTGGAGATGTTTAAAACCCTCCTGGATGTGACTCTATGATTCTTCCTTTTTAAATCCTCCATGTAAGGGGCAAAAGCAAGAGTTTTTCAGTTGGTAAATGCAGCATCAAAGCTACTATTGATTGTTGTGTGTTCAAAGACTGGTCTGGTGGCTAGCTGCAGGACCCAGAACAAGAGCGCGGAGGCTGGGTTGTTTGTTCTGTGAGAGTTGTGCTGAAATAGAGTGGAAAGTAGCTTAAAGTGGCTTCTTGGTGATCCATGCCCTAGCGGTACGCTCCTGCTTGTTTCGGAGCCCCCCGCTGTACTTAGTGGATGTATCTGTAGTATCTCTGTGTAGATACCTCCCGAGGTGTCAGAACACTCTTGCACTCTGTCATGGGTTTGGATTTGGTGGACTGAGGCAGTGCTGCTTAAAGCCCATCAG
The DNA here is from genome assembly GCA_013400115.1 of Rhinopomastus cyanomelas. Taxonomy (NCBI): domain Eukaryota; kingdom Metazoa; phylum Chordata; class Aves; order Bucerotiformes; family Rhinopomastidae; genus Rhinopomastus; species Rhinopomastus cyanomelas. The sequence goes on along the minus strand of VXBP01008419.1, from coordinate 641,505 downwards.
AGACTTCTTCAGGTCAACTCTGGGAATCTCTAGTTTGAGCCTTCTACTTTTAGTTGCTTGTCTAATGTTTTGTTAAGACATCTCCTCTTCCTCATCACAGAACATTAGGGATTGGAAGGGACCTCGAAAGATTCCTCATGGTCCTCGCAAACTCCTCCTTTTTGACCAGAGTAATCTGCATCATGGTGAAGGTACATTGCTGATCAGAAGGGATGACTTGGTGAGGTCTTGCAGACCTTATAGAATCACTTCTGTACTGCTAACACATGTGACAAGCAACGGGTGCAAGACGATAGGAGAGAAGAACCTAATTTCCTCTTGGCCACTTCCATTTTCCTCTTGTGAGCTTACAAGCATCTCAGACTAGCTGTAAGTTTCTGTAACAAGAGGAAAACCTACGTATTTCTTTGCATTTTTGAATAGCTGGTAGAAAACAACCCTCTGCTGGTCTTTGAGAGGTAGTTGATGGTCCGCATCATGCTGCTGCTGCGTTGCACCTGGGAGTTTGTTGGGTGGACAACCTCTGTTTGCTTTTTCAGCAGAAACTAGTTGGCTGTTGTTGTTCAATTTGCCCTTTGCTGGCTCTAACGGTGACGAGTGAGCTTACGGCCGTAGCTTTGGGAAGGTTGTCAGCTGCAGGATGTAGAATGGTGAAGGTTCTTCAACACTTCATCAATGGTTTGCAGCGTGTGGTTGTGCTAGTCGAGTCCCAGCCGTGCTAGTGTACTCCATAGCCTGGGCTTGCATAAGCCAAAGTGCTGAAAACCTGAAGACTGTCCCATTTCTGTGAGCAAGAAGGGTGTGATCCCACATGTGCTGAAAGACCTCACAGCGCTTACAACCAGACACTAACCTCCAGCTGCAAGGCTCAGGATTCACAGCTCCCAGCCCTTCGTGTGGAACTAGATGCAGGGAGGCTTTCTGCAGCTTGGGGACTGCTTTGCTTCTCCTCCAAGGGACGAGAACACATTGAAACTTCATCTTGTTTCCAAAAACCTGACTACAGCTCTTGTTCTGTGCGTGAGCGGCCACTGGCTCGTGGCGTGATGCCTCATTCCTTGTAAAGGCAAACCTGTGGCTTGACAAAGAGTTGCATCCCCAGTACAAAACATCGAGGCCGAGGTGTAATTGTAAACCTGTTCAAACCCACTCTTGTCAGCGTTCCTAGTCGTGCTCAGCCTTAGTCATGGAATCAGCAGTTCCATACTGATTTTGAGGAGGACATACACGTGTGTCGAGCTCAGCGTGTCCCATTTCTGCAGAATTGGGAATCATTCTGAAACCCTTAACCTCTCTCTCTAGGTTGGAGATGTGAGGCTGCTGCACTGAGGAGTTTGTTTAGGATTTAAAACAAAATTTGGATTCCTGAATTCTGCTGCATGGGGTTGGTGGTCAGACTGCCCTTGTGAAAGATTTGGGCTTTCTGACATCTTCTAAGTCTGGTGATGCCTGCTAAAGAGTTCTGAATACTGAAGGTGTGCTGTTCCCACAGTCCTCCAGTACTTGTTCTAGTTCTGTGGAGCAGAATAAGGACTAGAATACGTGTTGTGACGGGAAGAAACAAGCTTTTTGGAGTAAGCAGAAGATGTGTAAGGCAGAGCTGTCTTTGATACCCTATAAGCTGTTTTCTCTAAACATATTGCTTCTAGGCACTGAAATGATCTACACAGGCAGAGATTGTGATAGATAATGTCACCCTTTGTGCATTTCAGATAAGCATCTCTCTAAACACAAATGTCATCAGCATCTCTCCTTGTCCTTTTGAGACTCATTAACTGCTTTGTTGAGTGGCTTGATAATTTTTGCACAAAATTCAGTTGGACTTCTGTGGTCAGCAACATGTAAAAATGACATGGGAAGATCTTCAGCTGAGGTAAGCTCTCCTGAGAGCGTTGGCCGTTTTCTCCAAGCAGGATCTGCTCTGCTGCGCTAACCCGGGCTCGTCGTGGTCAGGTGTGGAGACCTTTCCTGGGGCTGGGTGTCCGCAGACTCGTTCGCTTTCCCCGCTGCCAGGCAGGTCGAGGTCTCACTTGCGTGATCCGTGCGGATGAGTCTTGGAGAGGAATGGGATTTGTTGTGCTCTCAGCTTTGAAGAAGGAGCTCATCTGGACTTACACGTAGATCCAACTCGCTCTGCTACACTGTTAGAGAAAGATAATTGTTGAACTCTTGTGTTGTACAGCTATTCCTAGGTGTTGATGACTTGCTTTGCTTGTTTTTAATTGATTTCAGGAGGTAGCAAACGACCATGTGGCAGCTTGATGTTAATGTTTTACGAAGATCAGGAAACAAAAGTTTATGAAAAGCTTTTGTGTAGTAACTGCAGAGTTTCAAGAACTGTTTTATACTTCCTGACAGTGCAGGTCTGGCTTAATGGTTTGTTTTTATTGCTTAAGAGTGTAAACCTTTCTCTAGCCGGTGTGTGGAAATTATATCCTCATCCCACATTACACATTTCTCATTGCTCATTACTCACTCCCTGCTTTCATTTCTGCCATCTGTAATCAGAGCTTCACTGTTTCAGCTGCATGCAAAAAGCTCCTGTCCTCTGCACAGTAAGACACTTTTCCTTAGCACTCACCCACCCTTTGAAAAGAAATGGTGGGTGGGAAGGGGTGGGGGCAAGGAGGAGAAAAGCCTACTCTGTCTATATTGTTTTCCTCTGTTTTGGGTGGAGTCTGTCTTAGATTCTGGTTGCTAGATGGTTTCTGTAGTAACAAGCAGAGAAAAATCCAAGACTGAAAAGGCACTTTGAAAGGTGCCATATCTTGCCTGAAGTATTATTTATCTAATGATGGGGAATGCTTCCTCTTCACGTGAAGGCTACCCCTGTTGGTAGGGCAGGCTGCTGCTGCTGCTGCTGCTGCTGCTGCTACGAGAGCTTGATTTGCTGTGTGCTTACACCACGAGAACATGAGAACCACGAATCTTGCTCCCGGTTGACTTAAGCTGCTCAAAGTCATGATGAAAAGCCAAAGGCATTAAAATGTATTTTTAAAGACGTTGTAAATGGTTGTTACAGGCACAAACCACTTTGTTTTTTAGCTACACAGGAAAGAAAACCTAAGTGTGGTTCGAAGGATACTTGGGTTTTACATGTTGTTGCTGTGAGGAGGGTGTTGGAACAAAGCATCAGACTTATATTTTTGTTTGTTTTCAGACTACTGTGTACAAGGAAAAAAAAATCTCAGGTCTTGCAGAATTTAATCTTATTCTACTGTACCCTGGTTTTTATATTTCTCCTGAGAGATTCTGCAGGTGTGTGAGCAAGTGATCGTTTGTGTGTGTCCACTGTGTTTGCCTTGCTCGGGCACAACCATAATTAAAAAGTTATTTTAAGATGACTTATTTCCTGGCTCTCCAGTACTAATCCTTCATTACCTGTGTTCCTGACAGCCTTGTCTGCAACAAGCACTAATGGTTTCCTAAGGTGGAGTTTGCTCTCTTTTTGGAATCTAGTCACCTGTCAGTGCCCTGCAGGATTTAGCAAGCTCCCATCTGCAAGCCTTGTGCAATGGTCACTTAGGAAAGCCGGCGCACTGGTTTTGTACCGGTTCCGTGGCCTTTGTGGGAGCAGACTGGTTCCTGCCTTCGGTGAGACTCTTAGTTTGGGAAGGGTCTGAGGTCCAGCACTTGCTGTGTGTGGCAGGAGACCCCTCCAAGCTCCAGGGACTGGGCTTGTGAGTTGGCAGAAGTCTGAGGGCCAGAGTTGGTTTGCATCTGTATTTACATACTGCTGCGAGCGCGCTCGGCTGGAGAGCCTGCCCGGGCTTGCGTTGCCCGCCGCGGATGAGCCGAGGCAGGGTGCTGTTAGGCTGCTCCAGAGGCAGGAAGCTTGTGGTGGGTCAGCTTGGTTATTGGCTCCTGAGAGAGGGCAGCGATCGGAGGAGTTTGTTCTCTTCACAGCTCGTTCCTGGGGACTCCTGCAAAATGTGCTTGGCTGCCCATGCAGAAATTAGACCAGAGCCGCTGAATTAGGTCTGCAGTTGGGTGTATTGGCTTAACTCCAGGAGAGAAATGGATCTGTGCCTTTGCAGACTGAAAAAAGGCAGTTTTTTATGTGGGAAGCAGCTGTAGATGAGGGCAGTGAGGAAGGATTCAGCAGGCTCTTTGAAGCTGAAAGTGTTAAAAGTTTCTAGAGGGACTTAAGGTAGAGCAATCAGAGCAGCGAATGGATGACATTCTCAAAGTTCAGGTTCCCACAACAGCTGGGCTATGGCAGGTTTACAATTTAATGAGGCTGATAATCCCATTAGAGATTAAATTAAGAAGGTTTTTCTGGGAGATCACCAAGAAAATTATGACTATTGTACTGTAGGTTGGGTCCTAATGCCAAGGCAGTGGAGAGCCGCCGTGCACTTCTTGCGCTGCAGGGCACTGTGTCGTTCGGTGCGGCTCCTTGGAGCAGTCAGCTCCAGCAGTGCTTCCCCACAAACAGAGGCAAGTGTATTCTCATCACTACTGCTGTTACTGCTCTCGTGATCCTCCTGGAAACACACAGATTAGAAGATGGAAATGCCAACTCGAGCTGCAGATCAGCGCAGCTCTCCTGGCTTTGTTCTCAGGTAATCTGGTCCTTTTTGTGGAAGCAAACCCTCAGAAGGCAGGGTGACCACCTGATAATAAGCCCATTTTTTTAAGGATCACTGACATAGCTCTGGTATCTTGAAACTTGCACAAACCTGGCGATGGGAAAGCGTTATATGGAGTAATGACCCCGTAACCACAGACCTCAGAAGCGCAGAACGGCTGCGGCGTGGTGGAAATCAATAGCACACACAGGCATATTGAAGCTGAGCTGCAAGGTGATGGCACGGGGTGACTGACCATGCCTGCACCCCATGTTACGTGGCCAGAAGCAGTGTTTCATTTCATAATAATCTTGACTTCTGCATTTTTCTCATGGCTTATCGATAACTTGATATCGGACCTCGCTGACCAAAGGAGTTGTTGATTCCTCAGGAACTGGGAAGAGAGACAGAGAGTGTATTTTTTCTAAACACCTCTCTGGCTGTTGTTTGAAGTCATTCTCGTTTAAGGATGGTTTTATGCTTGCCCTTTCTGTCTTCCTTTGAAAGAAGCATTTTCCTTAAAAGCAGTCTCCCAGCTTTTTGTCTCTTTGCACTATGAATCTTGGTTTTCTCGTTGACATCCTAGTGTCAACGTGAAGACAGTTTTGATGTCGCAGACTGTTGCTATTGGACGAAGTCCAGTAGATGTGAGGAGGCTGTTTGTCCACCCACTGTGAATTAAAGGTGGGCAGAATAGTCTGAAGTGAAGAATGTGTGGTTGTATTCTCCAAAATTCTAGTGCTATTGATACCTGTTTGTCCCTGTTGTTCAAGACCTAGGTGACTGGAATGACGGGTGTGTTGTAACGTTACTGCTTTGAGTGCGTCGGCATCTTGCAGGATGACTTTAAAGTTTCCCTTGCTGGAGTCTTGTGACGACACCATGGAGCCTGAAATTCTTGAAAAGAAAATTTCCTCAACGCTCTCTGGGGAGAATCACAGAACATTAGGAGTTGGAAGGAACCTCGAGAGATCGTCTAGTCCAGTCCCCCTGCCAGAGCAGGACCACTTGGACCACGTCGCGCAGGAACATGTCCAGGAGAAGCCTCATAATGCCACCTGGAGACTCGACAATCAGAAGGAAATGGAAGAAGTTCTTTTCTTGACCACTGGTATGGGTCTATCAACATTTCTGGGTACTTAGGACTAGCTGCAACCCCTGTTGCAGACGGTGTTGTTACCAACGGGAAGATCCAAGACTAATTGATTCGTTTTTCCTGGCCTGATGATTTTTTTTTCATTTCATTTTTCACTTTTTTTTTTCTTCTCAGAGATAGTTAATAGTTAACTACGTGTTGACCCGCTGGGTAAAGAAGTCTCACAGGTTTGCAGATGAAAAGACCTTAGTCTTTGAAAGTATAACCCAAGTGTACCCTAGAGGGCAGAGTCATTTAGAGAGAGATCCGGCACACCTGCCGGCGGACTGCTTCGTGCCCACCGCCGGGTTCCTTGGTGAGAAGGACCAACCCCTGGGAAAACTCTGTTGGGAGTGTGGCTGGCAAACCTGCTGGTTTTGGTCAGTAGCAAAAGTTGGGAAAGTCGCCTGTGACTCCTGTGTGCAGGTTCTGACACAAATACCCACCGACAAACCCAAACATCTGAGTGTTTCTGTGGCAACTATAAGAAGAAGAAGGAGAACTCAGCAGTTTGTGAACAACCCAGCAGACCACTCTGCTGGCAGGTAGCTCTTGCAGTTCTCACCGATGGGGGGGTCTTGGACTTTTGAGTGTCAGATTGAATTTATTGAACTTCTGTTTGATATCAGGGACAGTAAAGCACACGCTGCCCTTTCCAAAAGCCTTCTTTTGAGACCCGAGGCACGCAGCAGCCTGCTGGCAACTCTTCCGTGTGACTGCTGAGGAGTACTTGTTGTAAGGCTTTTCTCTGCGAGCCTGAGTATCTGGGAAGGATCTGGGAAGGTCTTTCCAGCTCTTCTTGTATGTGAGTACTTCCTTCAGGGTGTCAGGCTCCATTCCTCTCTTCTTTACCTTATTTATCTGAGGGGAACAAGAAAGAAAACAAAAAAGGGTCAAACACTGGGACACTTTGAAGAGTGCCTCTACCAAGCTTTGGTTTTTCTCTCTTCCTGGAACTCTTATTACACGATCCTGCTTTTCTGAGCCATTTGTTAGCCCAAGGCCAAATTCTTAACCTTGGGCTAGATAACAAAAGCACAGCTGAGGTGATCTCGACTCCTTTAAAAACGCTGTCTCCTCTTTGATGCCTTCAGAGTGAGACACATCATTCATTTCAGTTCCAAAGGTTGTTCTTAGCATAGGAAATTACCAACCTCCGTGATAAAAAGTCAGCATGCTCTGTGTGTGTGTGTGTTTGATGTTGATCTCTGTCTTCCATAGCATTCCGTGTCCTCTGGGAAACACAGCTCTACATGAGACAAGTGTGTAACTGGAGTGTACACTTAGGGGAAACTAAGCTGAGGTCCAGTTTATTAATGGATAGCAAAGCTGGTTTATCTTGGTAAGAGCCCTCTTCTGTGCAAAGATCCCGGAGGCATGAGAAAGGCCAGCGAGCGTCACACAGCGCTAACATCTGGCAGGGCCATGTGAGGAAGCTCTTCTGCCTCAGTGACATGAAGTCCTCTCCAGCAGGTCCTTTGTGAGGTTTTTGTTTGAGAGAGAACTAATGGCAGGAGAGGAGGGAAACTGTCACAGAGCTGGACAAGTCCCTTGCTGTCCCTGTGTGCTGACTGTTGAACAACTCTTCCCCCTCCTAGTGATGTGCACCTCAGCGCATCCGGAGATGTCCCGGTGCGCTGCTGTTTATCCTGCAGGGTCGAGATCGCTGCATTATATGGCATAATAACAGGTTTCATCTGCTGGTAGCCAGTTTGCATGTGGACCAGGTCTGGCCAGTATTAAATTGGAAAGCAAAGATGGCTTTGTGATTAAGGTGCTGGAGTGGGACGCTGGAAATCTAGGTTCAAGTTGTGGGTCAGCCACAAACTCCCTGTGTGACCTTGAGCAATATAATTATTCGAAGACTTCAAAGGTATCTAAACAGTTTGGACACCCATTTTCCAGTCATTTTAATTAACTGGGATGCTTTGAAATGCTCAGCTTTAATCTCTATCTGCCTAGGATTCTCATTTGTGAAGCTGGGGTAGTATTTCCTTCTGCACGAAGAGGATGTGTGTTAACGATTGGGAAGTGAGCAGCGACTCTGAGTGCAGCAGGTACAGTTCAGTGAGGGGGGGGTACAGTGGGTTTTGCAGGCATGGCGCTCAAATACATCCCTGTGTGCTGAGCACAGGACACATGTAGTCCAGTTCAGTCCAATGTGGGCTTCAACTGGGGTGGGGAAGGCTACCACAATGTGTTACCGTGACCTATTACTGTTGTGCAGGTTCATGGGAGGTAAAGACCACTGCAAGGAAACTGCAGCCAAAATACTTGCTGCGAGGAGGAGCTCATTTATTCAGTAGTTCATTTAGCTCCATGAGAACCTGTTGCTGTTTCTTGAGTGTTCTTCCATCCTGTCATAACGCACATTAAACTTCTACAAGATCAAATGGCTAGTTACTGACATTGCCATAGTGCCCCTCTAACATCACCTAGGGTCATGCCCCTCTGACTGGTGCTTCGTGGCTGCATAATGAAACCCCTGCAATGCACACAGGCAGAGGGAAGGGTTAAAAGAGCCCGGGGAGTCTTTAATTCCTTAGTTTTCTCACTTCTGTGGGTTTAATATGCAATCTTAACATTCCTTTAGTTGAGTGGTTGCATTTTTTCCCCTTTTTCACTAGAAAGGTTAAAATATTAAAGGTTCCTTCAGACTTTACTATTTTTTTCCCACCCCTCTCTTTGGTCACGGCAGTCGTGTGCGCCGGGCACGCGGGAAGGGCGAAGCTGTCCCCAGTGACCATCGATGCTACTCCCAGAGCCCAGAGATGGATGTCCAAGAGCTGCCCGTCCACGGGGGGCTGCTTGACCTGTCTGTCAGGGGAAAAGAAGTGTTTCCAAGGATCTGCATTCATCACATCAGTGGCATCTGTGACTTCAGCAGGGATCTGGTCCGAGTGCTTTCCCTTGCTCCAGCCACAGGCTTCTTGTAGCAGCTGCTCTGCAGATAAGAAACTCTGACTCGCTCCCTTCTTGTTAGCATGGTGTTAGCATGTCAGAGCAGTAGCTTGTCCTTTATCACAAGGAAGTCTCAAATCTGACTGTCAAGACAGGCTTTTCTTTTTCAAAGCCATCAGGAACCAAGTGCTGCTTTAATGTGCTGCTCTGGAGGCTTGCAGGGTAGGTGACCGGCTAGTTCTCTGTCTTATTCCAAAGTCTGTTTTATGAACATCCTGAATATTCCATGGCAAATTCATAGAATCCTAGAATCATTCAGGTTGGAAAAGACCCTTGGGATCATCGAGTCCAACCATCAGTCCTACTCTACAAGGTCACCCCTAAACCAGATCCACCAACACAACATCTAAGCGACTTGTGAAAACATCCGGGAGGGATGGGGACTCAACCAGCACCCTGGGCAGCCCGTTCCAGTGCCTGACCAGACCCCCGGTCGTGTAACATACGAGTTAGAGGTACTGCACTCCTCTCCTAAAACTCCAGTGGAACCAGATAGTGAAAACCCTGGTTGTGGTTTTCACTGGAAACCAACAACCAGAGCTGTAAAGGTCTTGGGGTGGCAGCTGCTACTTTCCAAGTGTTTCCTAAGACTCTGGTTGAATGAAGGGCCCAGGTGAGAAGTGCTGACAGCTCACTGCTTTGCATTGTGTACAAGCACATAGAGTCACAGAATCACTAGATGACCTTTCGAGGTCCCTTCCAATCCCTAATGATTCTATGATCAGAAGGGACCTCGAATCTCTAGATATTTTGCAGGACAATAACTGGCTAGCCTAAAGAAACATTTTCAGATAGTCCTACCCCGTAGACTGTGGCCAGTTGTCCCCATTTGGTAGGTGCAGAGCTGAAAAATGAACCCAAAGAAACCAGGGAAGAGTGAAGTCTGGACGCCTGGCAAGGTTAAAGCGACCCTAGATATAGAGACACTCCTCTGGATTCTCCAGGAGAAACAAACGCGTGGAATTAACGGAAAGGAAAGAGGCTAAGGACAGAATCCGTGACCCTCTGGGGCCGTCACAAACGGTCTGATTCTGCAGAAGTGTTTTTATTGGGTATTTGGTTTCCTAGGCCCATGAAAAGCTCTTGGATGGAGCTTAATTTAGTGCGTTCTTACAGACTCTGACATCTGCCCAACGTGATCCAAGTTCATAAACCTTTTGAACAGCGGCCCCTGTCAATGCCCCTGGGGTTCTGGAGAGGGATTTATGGTTTCATGTGCAAAACAGTGTGAAACTTGGCGCTTTTGCACGGCCTGATCCCAGACAAGTCCAGGAGCACTAAGTAAAATCAGGGCCTGGGAGCTCAACCAGCTCAGAGGTGAAGAAAACTCGCGCGAACTTGACCTGAGTTCTGTTTCTGCAAGTCTGGCCCTTGCTGTCCCATCACTGCTTTGTCTTCAACTGGGAGAAATCGATCCTGCCTGGTGGTTGTGAAGATCAATCCAGCAACACTGATGGTGTTGACATGGAGATGATGGCAGTGGTGGCGTTGGGCGGGGATCTGTACCTCTGATGTGTAGGAAGGAGGCTGTCAACCAGGAGGTGTGAATGTCTTAAGTAGTCTGTGTATTGGTGGAAGTCCCTTGGAGTTCCTCCTCGCTGCAGAGCTGGGACAGGCCAGTCATTAGGGCTGTCTAACCAGGCGTGTGAGTCACAGTCAAATCAAGTCCTCATTTACATCACCAGGCTTCTCTAGAGCCCGTACGAAGTCCCACGTCACACTGAAGGCTGGATTTGGCTTCTCTTTGCTTCCAGTAGGGTTGGAAGCCTATGAGTGAGAATTTGGCCAAGGTCTAAACACCTACCTGCCTCCTGGTATATAGCCAAGGGCTACCTGCAGCCAGTCTCTTGGACAAAGTGTGTGTCTCCTAATGTTTCTGCGTTGCATTTCTGCAGACCTTGACCTTTTTATGAGAGCTGAAGTCTCTGGCCAGGGACTGGGCCCACAGGGCACATAAATACTTGTTGTCCTTCTTTCCTGGCCCTGCCCTCTGGACAGTGGGTGGACTCTCTGGCTTTGAAGATCTCATATCGTTCAGGTAGGTCATGCCATGCCTCTTCTCATGAGGTCCTGGGGTGAGCCCAGGAATGAATTAATTCTGTGTTGTCCTGCCTCTACTTCTGCGCTGCAGGGTTCCTCCACAGCTGAGGCCATGGGTGCGTTTGTGTGACTGGACCTCTTTTGAAGTTGCTTGTCACTGTTGTGTCTATGTGGTACAGATTCCAGCTGCAGTCCTGCAGGGTGCTTCACCATGACAAGACCTTGGCTTGTAAAGCTCCAACAGGAATATTCTGCCACTGTCATGCGTTTAAGCCTGATTATCAAGAAGTGGACTTGCTCAAGATTGGTCTTGGGCTTGTTCAAGGAACTGGGAGTCTGCCCTGGAGGGCAGAGACCCATGAAAGTTGCTTGATCTTCAAGGACAACCTCCTCAAAGCACAAGAACCGTCCATCCTGATGTTCAGGATGCCGAGCAGGTATAGCAGGAGGCCAGCTTGGCTGAACGGGGAACTCCTGACTGATTTCAAATGCAAAAAGGAAGAGTAGGGAGGTGGAAGCAGGGACAAGCAACCCAAGAGGAATACACAAAAGTTGCCTGGGCACGTAGGAGCAGAGTCAGGACAGACAAAGCTCATCTGGAGCTGGAACTGATGGAGCTTGTGGAATGTGAGCAGACCATTTCTACTTCTACACCAGCCACACAGGGGAGACCAAGGAAGATACAGGCCTTCTGCTGAATGTGGTGGATGATGTCAAGGCACGGGAAAAGGTTGAGATTTTAGGTGCCTTGTTCTGGTTTCAGGCCCCTGCCTGTAGCAGCACAGTTCTTCACGGGAGAATTAAAAGTATGTAGTTAAACATGACACGTACGAGCCCATGGAGCTGGACAGGATGGCTGCTGAAGGGCTAATACTATTGAACACCTCCATCACCAAGAGACAAAGTGTGTCCTTTGTGAGTTTGCAGGTGAGACCAGCTCAGAAGAAGTGGTTGTTGAGCTGGAGAGCAAGTCTGCTGGCCAGAGGAATCACCTGAGAGATGAGCTGGAAGAACGGGCCACACGAATGTCCTGAAGTTCAACCACAGAAGATGGATACAAGGTCCTGCTCCTGGGACAGAAAGGCCACCATACCCAGGTACAGCTGCCCATGTCTTGATAGACACCACATCCAACAAGCATCAGCAACGTGGCTTTAGCCAGCTTGGTGCTGGGTTGCCTGGGGAGGACTCACTATTCTCCCTGCCTGTGCTCACTAGGGTGCCACTGAAATTCGGTGTCCAGTTTGGGACTCTTTGGCAGGAATACTGGCAAACTGGAGATGGCTGAGAGCAGTTGTGGTGGGTAGTTGGCTAGACTTGGGGACATATGAGGAGATGTGCGGGACCTTCATTGATTTACCTAGGGGCAATATATTTGCGTGCATCCATGACCCAGAAAGTGGTGCTGGAGAGGGAGAAGAAAAAGTGGTCTCAGATTGGAAGGAACTTCTTCACAGTGAGGGTGACAGAGCATTGGAACAGGCTGCCCAGGCTGGTTATGGAGTCTCCTTCACTGGAGATGTTGAGACCCACCTGGATGTGTTCCTGTGTGACTTGGTCTAGGTGATCCTGCTGTGGCAGGGGGATTGGACTAGATGGTCTTTTGAGGTCCCTTCCAATCCCTGATGATTCTATGATCCTTTGGGAGATTTTCTGAACTTCTCTAGTCAAGACCCTGAGCGACCTGACCTAACCTGAAGCTGAACCTGCTCTGTATGAGCAGGTGATCGGATGAGATGACCTCCAGGGTGCCCTTCCAACCTCCATACTTCTGATTTTGCGATGCAGAGCAAACACACTGAGCAAGAGCAATAGATGGAGCAGTACCAATGTAGCGAGCTCTTGTTCCTGGTCAACCCCACGAGTCCTACTTCAGCCTCCCTTCCACAAGCAGCAAAAAAGAGAAGCATTTTTCCTTTTCTCCCCAAAATCAAGAAGAACCTGTAGGCAGGAGATCTTCTGCAGTGTGCACCTTCAGGTATCAGGCTTGTGGAAGCATAAAGGAAATAAGGTAAGAGACAACTGATCATTTGTTTCTGGCAGGGATTTCTTTTTCTTAGAAACATGAGTTTTGAGTGAATCTTAACCATGAGTTTAAAAAGCTCTTCATGCAGACAGGAGGGACCGTGATGAGCTGAACTTTTACACGAAAAGCAGTAGAGAGGGGTTAATGATTTCGATAGAAAAACAAAGGATTTAGTGTTTTGCTCCCCAAATCACTGCAGCCAGCACGAGACAATAGAAGGAGGAGCTGAGTGGTTAGTGTGGGGATGAAAAAGGCAGAGACCTGCTAGCAGCCAGCGACACCTGTCAGACCCGGAGCCCGTTCTCGGACCGAAGCTCCTGCTGACGCGTGTGCCCTGCGCGTCTTGATGCTGTAGATGTGACTTCCCACCCTGGTAGCTGCAGGTGTATTGAATTAAAGTGAACACAATGATTTTGTTAATTGCTGTTCAAGCTCATTAGGGAACTATAAAGGCAGAAGAATGAATGTAACCGTGCATTAAATGGTAAATGGTGTTGGGGTGGGAAGCAGTCAGGTGTGTTGCCCGAGGCTGTGATTTCCCCAAATTAACGTACAGAGCAAAGAAGGGAAGAATGAGGCGGGTGGGAAGAAAGAAAGGCCACAGGTCACCGGAGCGAAGCTCCCAAACTTCGGTGGCTGAAGGGAAATGCTTGTGGCTGAAGTGCTGAGCATCTGGCGGGTACTGGCTCACGCTGGGCAGCTTTTGTGTTGATTTTAGAATCACAGAACCATTAGGGATTGGAAGGGACCTCGAGAGATCATCTAGTCCAATCCCCCTGACACAGCAGGATCACCTCGACCAAGTCACACAGTCAGTCTGGGTTAGAAGGGACGACAGGATCATCCAGTTCCAACTCCCCTGCCATGGGCAGGGACACCCCACCCTAGATCAGGCTGGCCAGAGCCTGATTTACATCTCCAAGGATGGGGCCTCCACCACCTTCCTGGGCAACCCCAGGCTCTCACCACTCTCACGGTGAAGAACTTCCTCCTTACATCCACTCTGAATCTACCCATCTCCAGCTTTGCTCCATTCCCCCTAGTCCTGTCGCTAGCTGACATCCTAAATAGTCCCTCCCCAGCCTTTTTGTAGGCCACGTCCTTTTGGAAGGCCACAAGAAGGTCACCTGGGAGCCTCCTCTTCTCCAGACTGAACAGCCCCACTCTCTCAGTCTGGCCTCATAGGAGAGCTGCTCCAGCTCTCTGATCATCCTTGTGGCCTCCTCTGCGCTCACTCCAGCACGTCCACATCCTTCTTGTAATAAGGGCTCCAGAACTGGTTCATTCCCACCAAATGTGGTGAAAGCCAGACCCATTCAGCACTGTTCATGTAGTTAATGTGCAACCTAGTGGAGCCTTGAAAGGTTTTGTTTGTTGCAGCCTGCAAGAACTTCTGGAGGTGCAGCAGTCCTGTGACTACAGAAGCATCTCGACGCAGCGTGCACTCAAACTAAGAGCCAGACACTTCTCCTCAGAGTTTTGGAGAGGTTCAGAAGAGTCGTGAACCTGAAAGTGTGTTATCACAAAGCTTGGTTGCTTCCACCTCCCTACCAGACTGTCAAGCCAGCAGGGATCCATAGACTTCCAGATGGTTGTACAAGCACCTTTTGCTGCTCAGAAGAATAACAATGAGTGAAATGAAAACCTTGGCCGACCTCAACATCTGAACAGCAGCGCTGAGTGTCTCAGTGTTTGGGTGTCTAGGTGGACAAGGCTCAAAGAACAGCTTCTTCAGATGGATCTTCTGGAAAATCCGGCTCTGTTGTGTTGCCTCTTTTTTCTGTTTTAGCTTTGCTGGAAGTGGAAATACTTGTTTTGAGAAGGGAGGAAAGTGAGAACTGAATTAACTTTTCCAACCAGAGTATTTTCCAATGGATACAGTATTTTGAGTAGAACTCCCTGTTTTTTCTTCTCTGCTTCTTGGTTGCTTGTGGACTTCCATTTCACGCGGCTCCAGTGAGCTGTTGAACCCATCACCAAAGTTGTAAAGTTTGTCAGTTTCAGAATAGGTCAAAACCCATAGAATTAAGGATTGCCAGAGATATCATGACAACAAGAGAAGTTTCTGTAGCTATATTGGTTAAAAGAAGAAAAATTAGGGAAAATGTGGGTCCCCTTCAGAAGGAAACGGGTGACCTGGTTTCAACTATATAAAGAACCTGAAGATTCACAAGTCCATGGGACCTGGTGGGATTCACCTACAGAGTCTGAGGAACTGGTAGATGAAGTTGCTACACCATTATCCATCATGTTTGAGAAACCAGAGCAGTCCAGTGGAGTTCCCACAGATTAGAAAAGAGGAAACAAGGAGGTTGGTTCCAAACTAAAAGAGGGTGGGTGGAGATTAGATCTTAGGAAGCAATTCTTCCCTCTGAGGGTGATGAGGCACTGGGGCAGGTTTCCTGGGGAGTTTGTGGTTGTCCCCTCTCTGGAAGTATCAGAGGCCTCGTTGGATGGGACTCTGAGCAACCTGGTCTGATGAAAGGTGTCCCTGCCCTTGGAAGGGAGCTGGAACTAGATGATCTCTGAGGTCCCTTGTGATTCTATGGTTCTATGATCTCTAATGTCTGAACGGCAACAGAGGTGCAAATACCCTGAAGGAAAAAAACTGGTTTCTTTCTGGTCCTAACAAACTCCTTTGATAGAAAAGAGAGTGAGAAGTACCATTTTTAATTAATGTTTGTATCCTGTGAAGTGACGTCGTCCGTAGCCAATATTTAATTTTCATTCGTTCAGTTTCTTCGTTCTTTTGTTCCTCAGACATCCATGGGCAGTGTTCCGTTGGGTTGGTTGACAGCTGGACTTGACGCTCTTGGAGGTCCCCTCCAACCTTAGTGAATCTGTGGTTCTGTTCTGTGATTCTCCTGAGAGCTTGCCCATACCCATGAGAAGCAATTAGTCTACATTAGCGATGCCGTGTATTGATGGTGAGTTCTGATGGTGGTCATTCAGGAAGATAATTGTTCTCTCAAGCAATTGGACTCTCAAGCCCAAAAAGTGATTGATTGTAACGGGCAAGAACATGAATATTTTCTCCTCCTTCCCTCTTGTGTATCTGGTGCTGTCGAAAGTCAGGAAAGAGCTTCTGCAATGGACTTGTTTGACTCTCAGCTAGTAAACTTGGTTCTTTGAAGCCTCAGCTCTGGCAGCTGCTGCCAGCTTTACTGTCCAACAGAAGACGAGTAAAACCAGATTTAGCTGCTAGGCCGAGTCTCCGAGGTGACTTCCTTTTGTAGAACCAAATATGGACAGTTCATATCCATTTAGTGTTTAGGAAGGTGGATCTTCTTCCTGAAGAGCTTAAACACAAAGGTGTGGGCTTGGGTCTGCGGTGCCTGTTCCCTGTTAACCCACTTGCAGCTTGTTGTTGGGTTTTGTCTGTTCCATAGAGTTAGTTCTGCAAAGTGCTTGCAGCTTTGTGATGCCCGAGTCAAGGTCCTTAGCTTGAGGTAGGGAGGTGATGAGCTGCTCAACCACAAGCCAAGTGAGGGAAAAATGAGGGAAAAAAATCTTCTTGCCTGTCTTCAGTGTCAACTGATCACGAGTGGTAAGATAAAAAACGCCAAGCACACCCGCGTGGTGAGACTGATGCCAGGGTCTGTGTTACTGGTGGCACCTGGGCAAATACAGCAAATCACAGAATCATTAGGGATTGGAAGGGACCTCAAGAGATCATCTAGTCCAATCCCCCTGACACAGCAGGATCACCTAGACCAAGTCGCACAGGAACACATCCAGGCAGCTTTTAAACATCTCCAGAGAAGAAGACTCCACAACCCCCCTGGGCAGCCCCTTCCAGTGCTCCGTCACCCTCACTGGGAAGAAGTTCCTTCTCATATTGATGTGGAACCTTCTATGTTCCAGATTACATCCACTGCCCCTCATTCTATCACTAGGTGACACTGAGCAGAGCCTGGCTCCATCCTCCTGACACCCACCCTTCAAATATTTATTGACATTAATGAGGTCACCCCTCAGTCTCCTCCAAGCTCAAGAGACCCAGCTCCCTCAGCCTTTCCTAAAACATTACAGGCAGGGCTTTCAGCCACTCTGGGGTTTTCTGTTGCTGTGATGAGTGGATCTGCAATAGAAAACTTGCCAGACAGTTGCTGTAAATCAGGAAAAACCCATGTCTTTACTTGACAGTGTAGAAATGCCCGTGTGTTTGTGCTCGTATGTGCGTACGTCACGTGTTTCACGTGGGACTGGCACCACCAGGGCTTTGGAGAAAGGCAAAGAGAAGTTCTGCTCGCCTTGACACACAAGATATCCACCAACTTGAGCAGCTCCAGCACCACTGTGCTGCTGGGATTTGGCAGGAGAGTGACTTTTGCTTCGTTTTTGTGCCAAACTCAGTCACTTAATGAACATTTCAAACCTCTCAGCTTGCACGTGCTCAGCTGATGTTTGAGGGAAAACTCATCCTTGCAAAGCCAGCTTGGGCTTCTCCCTGCTGTGTGGGAGCACAGCCCCCACTGTCCCTCAGGGAGATGGAGGGGGCATGGGGGAGAGAGGAATGACTTGGTAATTGCAGCTCAGAAAAGCCTGTGTGTCTGGTTGAGTATCTCCTGCTGTGCTCACGGGATCATAGAATCACTAGGGATTGGAAGGGACCTTGATAGGTGTTTGCAAAGAGCTCCTCTGTCCCCTTGATGCACATATGGGAGAGAGCAGAAAGGTGTGAAGACTTCTGTATTTCACAGAATCATAGAACATTAGAGATTGGAAAGGACCTTGAAAGATCATCTAGTCCAATCCCCCTGCCAGAGCAGGATCACCTAGACCAAGTTGCACAAGAACATGGCCACGTTGGTTTTAAACATCTCCAGAGAAGGAGAATCCACAACCCCTCTCGGTAGCCCCTTCCAGTGCTCCGTCACTCTCACTGGAAAGAGGTTTGGTGAGACAGTAGACAAGTTTCCTTCCAGAAACCTACTGTGGAGCTGGTCATGCCTACATTTTGCTCTCCTCAGCAAGTGGCTGCCAAGGCAGCAGAAGGCAACGTGCTTTCCTTCACCCAGGCACTGTGTTAGCTGTAGCTGTGGGGTCTCATCAGCACCCACGCGGGTCCCAGCCTTGCTGGAACGTGCTCCCAGCTGTGCAGTGCATTTTCCTACATTCATTTTGATCCTTTTTGTGTGTTTTGAAGCCAAGGAGGTGTCACACACACGCTTGTTATCGCCACTTCAATTATCTTCCCAGCCCTGCTCGCGTCTTCTGTGCTGTGACACAGCCTTTAATTAGACCACTGCAATTAGGGATCTGCTTGGGGAAGGAACCAGGGCTGTGTGGTAGAAGACACCACTGTCCAAGCATCTCTACCCTGTGTCTGGGGCAGGGGGTTGTGAAAAGAGGAAAAAATACTAAAGGCTGATAGATGCTAGAGAATTAGCACTTCCAGTGCTTCCACCAGAGTAGTTCTGGGCAAGTGCCCTGCCCATGGTCCTCTGGTCCCTTCTAACCCAGACTGACTGTGTGACTTGGTCTGGGTGATCCTGCTGTGGCAGGGGGGTTGGACTGGATGATCTCTTGAGGTCCCTTCCAATCCCTGATGATTCTGTGATTCTATGAAGTCAAATCATTCAACCAAACTCTGCGTCCGTGGTGACTTCTGGGGTGTTCCTCACGTTCTGGGTGTGCGACTTGAGATCCAGGGGTCTCACCTGAAGTCCTGAGCAGTCACAGTTGCTGTAGAAGCTCAGGAGAGCTGCAGTTTAGAAAATATCATGGTAGTGCTCTGGAGGGCTGAAAACCTGTGGCTTGCCCGGTTGCTCTGTCCCATAGCCACGGACCCTTCAGTTGCCCTTTTCCTTCCTCACTTCTCAACCTGTGAAATGGGGGAGAAGTTGTCCCTTCGCTTCACTGGGGACCAGTGCAGATAAACCCAGGCTCGTGACGTGCCGAAGTGGTAGCCAAGAGTGCCTGCCGTGGCACGACAGGCGAGGACATCGCTCATCCTGCTGCTGCAGCTGGGCTTGAGTCCTGTACGACCAAGTGGCCCCGGGGCACGCTGAGGCTCTCACCAGTCACCACGTTGCTTTGCAGGGTCAGACCAGCACCGTCCTTGCCCTGGCTGAGGCCAAGACAAGGCACCTTGCGGTGAAAGCAGCAGTGCGGTCGCGTCCCTGCGGGCTGCCGGGCATCGCCTTGCGCACGCGTGACGGGAGGTAGAACCGCTCCGTTCACCATGATTCTGACTTTTTCTTGCTTGGCTTTGCAAGAACATCAGGTCTTCCTCATCTGTCCTGTGAGTAACACACGTCCCTGAGCAGCTCCCAGCAAGGAAGTGCTTTGCTCAGGGTCCTTGCAGGCAGAAAGTGCCGCGTTAACAGCCTGTTATTAGAAAGAGAACTCGCAGGCACCAGTGTTGATCTTTCACTGCCGAGCAGTTTATGGCTGGATAAAAGGCTTCTGGAAATAGGTTAGATTTGAATAAAACAACTATCTCCTTTCATTCTTCATGTGTGAACGCTCCTGTGAGCTCCATCACGGCGCATGCCGCTGCGTGCCAAGCGGTGCGTCTCAGGGTCTTTGAAATCAGGCATCTGCTATCTCTTGCCTGGGGTTTACTTAAGCAAAACAAGAATTCAAAACACGAGCGAGCACGATCTTCACTAATTTACTGGTGTTTACAGTCTGACCTTTACTTGCTGGTGTTTACCTAAGGGCTGAGTGTTTGGAATTATGCTTTGGCTTATAAATGTTTATCATCTAATAGGAGTGATATCAGAGCTCTTGCAAAAATAAGAGCTCCCTGGAATGGCTGGGCTGAAAAAAACAGGACTGCGGCAAGGAGAGGAGAGGGGAGGTAAAAAAGGGGTGAAAGGGTTTGGGCTTCCTGGCATCCAGCTGGGAGCAGTCCCCTCCAGGGCAGCTGTCCCTGCCGTGTGAACAGCTCCATCCTTTGGGCAGGGCAACAGGCTGCTCCTATCCAAGCTCTTCAGGGATGCCCTGATGGCCAGTCTGTGAACCTGGTAGCCATATCCCAGCTCAGGAGGGAAAGTATGGGGTGATTGGCGGGGGGATTGGACTAGATGATCTTTTGAGGTCCCTTCCAATCCCTAATGTTCTTCTGTGATAGGTGAAGTTCAGTGAAGGGAGGTGGAAGCAGCTACAGCCTCAGTCCAGGGAGGTGCAGAAACAGGGTGAGTGAGGGCGTCAGCTCCTCCCTTTTGAAAGCCGACTCGCAGCAGCGGGGCTGTCGCTGTAGGGAATCACTGGGTTGGAAGGGACCCCTACAGGTCTCCTAGCCCAACCCCCCTACAACAAGCAGGGACGTCTCCAACTAAAACAGACTGCTCAGAGCCCCATCCAGCCTGACCTTGAATATCTCCAGGGATGGGTTCTCCACCACCTCTCGAGGCAACCTGTGCCAGTGACCCCCTGCCTTCAGATCAAGGAACTTTTTCCTCATGTCCAGACTCCATCTGCCCTTTTCTAGCTGAAAACCATTCCCCTCATCCTACCATCCCACTCCCCTGTGAACAGTTCTCCCCCAGCCTTCTTACAGGCCCCTTTCAGGGACTGGAAGGTCACTATAAAGTCCTTGCAGAATCTTCTCTTCAGGCTGAACAACCCCAACTCTTTCAGCCTGTCTCCACCAGAGAGGTGCTCCAGCCCTCTGAGCAATTTCATCGCCTCCTCTGGACCTGCTCCAACAGATCCACATCCCTCTCGTGTTGGGGGCCCCAGAGCTCCAGGTGAGGTCTCAGTGGGGCAGAGTAGAGAGACAGAATCCCCTCTCTCAATCTGCTGGCCACACTTCCTGCGCTGTTGGCGAGGGCAGCCCTGGGCCAGTCTTTGGTGGGTTCTTTTTATACCTTTTTAACTGTCTAACAGACTGAAGAAGAGGAAGGCGAAGCCACTGCTGGACTACTGGTCTGTCAGTGTTGATGCCGAGTGGGTGGATTTAGTAGCCCAGTGACTGGATAGTGGCATTTCTCGTCCCATGCAAACATCCCAGTACTTCTTTCCAGTTTACCCCCCTTTCCAAACAGGCCATTGTCCAGTGTTATCTCTGAAAACACTGTCAGATAACAGCGGACAATGTGCTGGTACCGTGCAGACACCGGGTGGTTAATTATCAACTCTTCTATCAGTGTAATTTTAACGAGGTGACTTACTGCTCAGAGCCCCCTGGCTAGGAAGTGAGCTGGCTAGGAAGTGAGCTCGCTGCCTCGTTCTGCAGACGCTGTCACCACTTCTGCATTGATGGCTGCGTGTTTTGAGCTTCGCGTGGATCCCCGTTGACTTCACTGCAGGTCCCACGTGCTGATGGGGCTGCCCTGATCATGTGGATGGCAGAAAGAAAGACAAGAAAGAGGAAACCTGGTGACCCACCGGGGCACTTACATGCCACCGGAGGGTCCAGTCTGGAGCAAATGTTTCCCTTCAAGTTTGTAAGCTGTGTGCTGGAAACTCAGAGGAGAGCTTGGGCTCTGCCGTGTGCGGCCGAGACTGTGGGCACAATGAAGATGTCGACGGCCGAACCACCAGGGATGGGAGCCACACACGCTTCTGAAACGCAGCCTTCCCCCTGCAGTGTCCACCCCGCTCTGGACGACGATTAGGTCTCTTGAAAGAGCGACCTGCATTCACTCTGAAGAAAAGGAGATTACTTTTCCAACACCATTGCCCTCGCCAAAATCCCTTGCTGAGGGGAATCATGTCAGATTAGTGGGGCAAAATGAGAACTCTGGGGGTTGGTCAATGAGCTCTTCTTCACGTCCACGTTCACTTTTCTAGCCTGGTACCTGTTTGTCCAGGTGAATGAGACTCCTGCAGCAGCTCTGGGGCAGAGGAGCTCGTTTTAGCTTTGAACTAGTGCAGTGTTCTCACCCTCAAAGTGAGAGGGTTTTCACACTAGAGAAAATCAAACAGGGAATTCCACCCCCCAGCATTTTGCGAGCTGATGTTCATCCTGCCTGGTAAAGGAGGAGCCCAGGAAAATGCCCTTTGAGGCTGGGGGGGTGGTTTAAAATGCCCCTGGTTTGTATGTGTGACTGAGTGGAGGCAGAAAGCAGCGAGGCAGCAGCTTAGAACATGCCAGAGTTTGCAGGGAGACCCTGGAATCCTCTCTCTCTGGCACAGCAGCAAGTCTCGTGCCCTGCACGGATGCTCCTTGGTTTCCTGCCTCTCTGGGAGCACTGCTTAGGTTTGGTGTGAGAGGCAACGCGTGTGGTATCTGCCTCCATAGGCTGGTGTGGAAGAAGCTGCAGCAAGTGCTGCATCCCGAAGCTGTTAGGGAGCAGTTTCCAAACGGAGCTCTGTTTGATGGGGCTACGATGGCAGCAGCATTAGCAGCAGAGCTGTAAACCACCATCACATTAAAACCCAAGGGTCTGCCCTTAAAGAGTTTCACTCTGCTGGCACAGCCAGACCTTTTTTGAAGTTGATGCCTAACTCCAAGCAGAATTTACATCCCTTCAATCATCTGGCCGCTATATCCACCACACCCCGCTGCTCACACTTCTGGTTGCTCTTGGACTCCTTGGTTTCACAGACAGTGCTGTAACAGCACAGAGCTCGCAGCATCAGGTGCCAGGGGATGCTGCTCTCCTCCTTGGACTGCACTGGGCTTAGCTGTGCCAGCCCATCCGTGTCAGCAGCGACGCTGTCTCGCCTGGTAGAGAGGCTGCGCTGCCCATCCACATGCTTCCTGTTGCTGCGGACTACAAGGAGCTTCACGCTCTGCGAGCAGATGGCCACCTCTCCACCCCTCCTCTCAGGTGTGGGGAGGCAGCCAAAACCCAGCTTAAAAGAGCAGAGCGTAGCCTGTTCAAAGGAGAAGGGAAGAGGGAGGTTTTTCAAGCCTTGCAGGGGACTGCCGGGGACAGCTTTCCGCTCCGCACAGGATGCTCATCAGGAGAGTAAACACCCCGCAGCGCCGTTGGTAGGAACAAAGCAGCTCCCTCTTCGTAACGAGGTGCTAATTTCACCAAGGAGGGGGCTGACAGAAGAGCAGGAGGCGACTAACAAGATGACAGAGCGTGGAACAACAGCCATTAGGCTAGAAAAGGGTAGGTTGGTGCTGGACATTAGGGAAAAGCTCTTTAACCGGAGGGTGGTGGATCGCTGGGACAGGTTGCCTCGGGAGGTGGTCCCTGGAGACATTCAAGGTCAGGCTTGATGGGGCTCTGAGCGATCTGGTCTAGTTAGAGGTGTCCCTGCTTGTTGTAGAGTGGTTGAGCTAGATGACCTGTGGAGGCCCCTTCTAAGCCAACACATTGTCTGATTCTAACATCCTGTGATGTCTTTCTGTTTGGTTAGGGCAGCTGTCCTGTCCTGCTTTGTCATGAAGTGGAAGAAGATGGACATGTCTTGGGCTGAGGAGCTGCAGAGATACGGAGGTGTTTGAACTGAGGTGTTGAGAGCCAAGTGTCTTCGCTGAAGACCTAAAGTGTGTGGTTTCAGGGTGATCTTGCAGGCAGTATTTTTCCAGGTACAGGAGCACAAGGTTTGTTGGGGTGTGCAGCTTCAGTGCAGCTCATCTGTGCGGCTCTGGAGTTGTTTCCACCTCTGCTGCTCCGGGGCAGGAGCCTGAAAACCTGTGCGAGTGGAAGGCCTGAAGTCCTGGGACTTCCTGGAGCTGGTGTGGGGGTCTCCAGTGCTTATCATGACCCCAGGGCAGGGTAAAGTAGCAGGTGCTTGTGTCCAAAGAGCCACCTACTTATTTATTCCGTGAGTAAACAAATCTTGTGGAACACTTTCATACTTTTTTCCCTTTAAAATGAAACAAAAGTCCTGAGTAATTTCCATTCTGTGGAAAATTGTCTTTTTGGAAGCTGGTCGCTCCTCTGCTCCCCCAAACACTCCTCCAATGTCACAGCCTCTTGTAAAATAGAGGTGTGGAGGTCCCAGCAGATTTGTCAGCTAGAGAGAGCTGGTGTAGGGTGACCAGGTGTTCACCAGTGGGTCATCCCAAGTGATGCCCAGCTCTGAGATCACACAGCAAAGGGGCACTAAAATATTTTCCAATGTCCAGCCTAAACCTCTCCTGGTGCAGCTTGAGTCTGTTCTCTCACTAGTGACCTGTGAGAAGAGACCAGCACCCACCTGCCCACAAAGTCCTTGCAGGCAGTTGTAGAGGGTGATAAGGTCTCCCTTCAGCCTTCTCTTCCTCAGGCAAAACAAAGGCCCCTCGCCAGGGGGCCAGGAGTGATGCAAAACAGCTGCAATGTTCCAGCAGAGCCCAGTTAAAAGCGGGTGGACAATGGGGAGCCAGGGCTGCTGCTGCTGCTGCCTGCCTCCCTCTGCTGCAGAGCCAACGCAGCCATCCTGGAGCTCTCTCTCCCAAGCCCAAGGCCAGGGGCCAGGGCATGCTTTTAACACCAGAACTGTGCAAACTGTGCAGTGTTGAGGCTTGAGGAGCTAAAGCCAGGGCTGAGAGCAGGCTCAAGACTGCTGCGAGGGCACTGTGCCCCCTGCCAGCACATCCCATTGGCACCAGGGAGCAGGTGACTGGGCTCTGGCCAGAAGCACAACTTTGCATCCTGTCCGCACTGCCCGGCTCGGGCTCCGAGTGCAGGCAGGGCAGAGGTCACCAGTGAGGTGATGGGCGTGGGGCAGTGCCCATCAGACCAGCAGCCGGACCCGAGAGCGAGCAGAAGTGCCCCACTTGGAAGAAGCTTCAGAGCTCAACAAAACAACAGCAGAGGCAGCAAAGAAACCCGGACAAGATGCCAGCCCTCATGTAATCCCCGGGGCTGGGGGAATAAAAGCACCAGAAAACATTTATGTTTGGCTCCCTTGGTATCAACACAGATGAAATAGATCCCCTCACTTCCCTCCAAACCACACGTTCTAACGTGGATTCCAAATCCCATCCCCACTTTAATTTAAGAGCCTCCCTCCAGAGTTGGACCTCCGGATGCCTTTCAAAGCTTCCTATGAGTTGGAGATTATGCATCTACCAGCAGAGGCTTGTCTCCTTGCCAAGGCAGCCACTGGCCACAGCTCACTGTCCAGGCAGCCCTTGGCAGGGAGATCTGGAGGCCAAATGTGGTGTCTAGGTAGCCCGTGGAGTGCAGCTTTGGCCACGCTGCCTTGGAGCCACTGTTTTCTCCAGCCATTCTGCGTTAGCAGAACCTCGTGGTTGCCGGGTGGCTGGAAGCAGCAGGGCTGAGGAAGTGAAGTGACTCTGCCCGCGCACTGACCAGCGCGGAGAAATCCCAGGAGGATGGAAGAAAAAATCCTTCCGTGTTGAGGTGAGATATCTTTGTTCTTCTCCCTCTCCCCTCCTCCTGTGAACAGCAATCAAAAAAAAGCAGCTCATCACGGACCGTGGCACAAATTCAGTTGGTTTTGGTCAGGCTGTGCTTTGCACAGGTGAAGATTGTTGTTGTTGTGCCCAGACCTGGGGTTCTCCTGTGTTTTCCTACAGTCCCAGGTGGTGGAGGCTTCTCATGGGAGAAGGAAGAGCTTTCGTTCTTGTTTGAACGTCAGGTGTTTCCTCCTGCACCAGCCTGAACCCACACCTCAGGGTTCACGATCCATGAGTGCTCTCTCCAGGACTGAGCTGTCCCACGTGTGACAGTGGATGCAGGGAGATGTTCCTGTGGAATGCCAACGGGTTGTCCCATGTGTGACAGTGGATGCAGGGAGATGTTCCTGTGGGATGCCAACGGGTTGTCCCACGTGTGACAGTGGATGCAGGGAGACGTTCCTGTGGGATGCCAACAAAGAGAGATGCAGACTCTTCCTGCAAGTACTGCTGGAGAGATGGATGACTGACTCATTGAGCAAGGGATGGCTAGCAAAGGCCACGATAAGATGTTGGGTGGCTGCTGTGGCCCTGTATTTCTTCTGTTCCTCACCAGTTGCACCATTTCCCGTTGACACTCTCCATGCACTGCAGCTGCAGGACGTGTCCTGGGCCACTCAAAGGTAGGGACCTGCCACTCCTGTACTTTGGATTTGTGAAGAAAATCTTCACCCAAACAGATGAACAGACAGATGAAGATGAAGCTTCATATTGGTGGAAACGAGATCATTGCCCAAGCTGTAAACATGTGCCACCAGCCTTCTGAACACAAACTCTGAGTGGACCAGCTCATTGCTCTGGCATTAACTGCCTTCACGGAGTGGATTAATTTTATAATTAATGACCGTGTGGCCAAGGGGTTGGGGAGTCACTTACTCAGGCATTTCCATATAAATTGGGATCTGTCCTGCCCGAGGAGCCGGAGCTGCAGGGAAGCCTGAGCCCGCTTCTGCCACCCAGGGCAGGTTCCCCACCCTGACTGGTCATTTGGGGCCAAGCATGGGATGTGATTGCAGAATTACTATTTCTTGTGCTGTCTTAAGTTCATTTTTCATGGTCAAGTGCCCCGTTTGGCAGGGTTCAAATTAGGGCAGACTCTCTGGTTTTGGCACACGCGCAGGATGCCTCATTTGCCACTAATGCCAACTGCTTTAAACCACCGAGCCTTGAGTGAGCGCTGTGGGACAGGACTGAGCTTCCAGCTCCTTTTTGTCCTTCTGAGCAGGAATCTGCCACTTTTATCAGTCTTCCCCCGGAACACAGGAGTTTTCCTTTAACAAGCAGGCAGGAAACAAAAATCGCCCCAAAACCTAAAGGAGACACTTGTGTCTCCTTTAATGTGAAAGCGTCACCACGGAACTGTCAGATCAGCCTCTGCTTAATTTCTGTGCAAGTCCTGAAGCCTTCTGCAGACAGCCAGCAAACCTCAAGGTGGTGGGAGCTATTCCTGCTTCCATTGAAGTCGGTGGCAAGCCTCCCGTTTGTGTTGGTGTGTAGGATCAAACCCCAGCTCATAAATAACCGGCACTGAAGGGGCTCCGCGCTTCTGCGGTGCCTATCTCTCCTTCCTCTCAGAAGCCTTCTGAGGTTGGGCCCAACATTGATCTCACGCACAGGGCTGGGAGCATCTTTCTTTCCTTCCCAACCCCCCAATTCTTTGTTGGTTTTGATCTCTCCCTTTGAAATGGGAGCAAATTCCCTGCAGGGTGCTCTGTGATCACTGGCTGGGTGTAGTCGCATGCTTTCACTTCTCGCTGGAGGTGAAATGGCTCCTGCGCAGCGATATTAACTCTCTGGTAGGCGGCCACACGCGGCAGTCCTCCTCCATCCCCGCGTGCTTAGCAGAGGGGTCGGCTGCCCCGACCCCACGAAACCTCGCTGAAGCACAAGTGTCTGTGTGCAGTTGTGGGCAAGCAGTGACTGGCTGCAGAGTAGCCCTGAGGAGAGGGACTTGGGGGTGCTTGTGGCTCAACATGAGCCAGCAGTGCGCACTTGTGGCCCGGAAGGCAAACCGGATCCNGTGGTGAGAGCCTGGAATGGGTTGCCCAGGAAGGTGGTTGGGGCTCCAACCCTGGAGGTGTTTAAGGCCAGGCTGGATGGGGCTCTGGCCAGCCTGATCTAGGGTGGGGTGTCCCTGCCCATGGTGGGGGAGTTGGAACTGGATGATCCTGTGGTCCCTTCTAACCCAGACTAACTGCATGACTTGGTCGAGGTGATCCTACTGTGGCAGGGGGATTGGACTGGATGATCTCTCGAGGTCCCTTCCAGTCCCTAATGATTCTGTGATTCTAAGATGTGCAAGAAGAGGTGCTGTTTTAGGGAGACGCAGACCTCAGCCAGGCCCTTCTCTACAGTTAGTCTGGGCTGATCTGATCGAACTACATCGCTTCCTCCTGCAACGCTGCGCACAAGCTAACGGGTTGCCATCCGCTGCTGTTTACTTGCCACAGGAGAAGATGTCATTTCCCCTTGGTCCCTCTGGAATGAAGCAGTTGGAGAGGGTAGTTCAAGAGACAAACTAGAGCGATGGCATGAGCACCGGGGGGGGGATAAAAAACCCAGCCCGTGACTGCTTTAACAAGAGAACTATGGTTTTGCCCAGCCCAGAGAAGTATGTGGGAATGTGCGTGTGATTTGCTTCCAACAAAGCTGCTAAGCCTGCACTTCGCCATGAGCACGAGTGTCTTGTTGCTTAAGGTTAAGCACGTGCTGAAATGCTCATCTGGAGGGAAGCCCTGGCTGGCAGCGCTGAAAGAAACAGAGATCACATAATCAACTTCCAAAGCACGAGCCTAATCCTACTCACTCAGCTATTTTTGGGGGAGTTTCCAGGAAGGCAAAGAGGTTGCAGGAGGTGGATCTGTGTCTCTGATCTTAGACATTTCCTGGCAGGTGCAGGAGTGACTGCTCTGAACACCACCAGAGGTGTTTGCAGGGCTGGCCCGAAGGCTGTGTCTGCAGCACGAGATGAGGTGAACAGGCTATTTGAAAAAAACCAGCAGCCACTCCCCTCCAGAAATTTGGTGGAGATGACCCCTGTGGTGGTGATTTGCTTTAGAAAGGCTTCAGTAGATTTGCTGTAGAAAATAACCACCTCTTGCTCCTTTTTCTTAGAATCATTAGGGGTTGGAAGGGACCTCAAAAGATCATCTAGTCCAATCTCCCTGCAACAGCAGGATCATCTAGACCAAGTCACACAGGAACACATCCAGGTGGGTCTTAAACGTCTCCAGTGAAGGAGACTCCACAACCTCCCTGGGCAGCCTGTTCCAGGGCTCTGTCACCCTCACTGGGAAGAAGTTCCTTCTCATATTGATGTGGAACCTTCTATGTTCCAGTTTACACCCACTGCCCCTTGTCCTATCACTAGATGACACTGAGAACAGCCTGGCTCCATCCTCCTGACACCCACCCTATATAGACATCAATGAGGTCACCCCTCAGTCTCCTCCAAGCTAAAGACCCCCAGCTCCTTCATCCTCTCCTCATAACGGAGGTGCTCCACCTCCTTCATCATCCTCGTTGCCCTTTTTCTCAGTCAGCTCTGCAAATTCATGTCCCTACTAAGGAATCAGTCTGGGCGTCTCTTCTTACAGCCCCACTGCCACATGATTTGAGGGACACACCCGAAGCCACTCAAAGCAGTTCTTGAAATCATGTTTGCTTATTTCCTAGAACTTTTAGCTGGGAATTGTCCAAATAATTACATGTGAAGAACGTGTGTGTGATGGGGTCAGTGATGCCCTTTACTCATGACCACGTGCACATGCTGATGGGGAAGGAGGGAAGAGGAAAAACACCTGCAGATGGATAGCTGCCTTTATTCAAAGTCCTTCCTCAGACAACATTAGAGCACCTGCAGATGCATTGCGTTCTCTCACCACCTGTGAAACACATGAAGCAGCCAGAGTAGCAAACACAGAAGAAGAAAAAAACAAGACTAGCCACCTGCTGATGCTGAGGTGGCCAAGTTCCACTTGGGGCCTGGGCAGAAGGCTGGGACAAGAGGCTGTGGGGACTCCACACTGTCAAAATTAAGGTAAAGGTAGAGCTGATGAAGCACTGGATTTCTTCTATCTAGTGGAGATGTGATTGAAGTGTTTCCAGATGTTTCTGGCTCCAGAGGAAAACTCAGGAGAGCTTTTGGCTTGCTGGTGATGTGGACACTAGGCTTGGGGTTCGCCAAGGCTGCTTGAGTTTGTTCTGCAGCGCACATGAGCCCTGTGAGAGCTGACAGAGCCTGGCCACCCCACAAATGCAGTTGGATTGCTCTAGCCACCCAAGGCTTTGCTGGCGAAGCACACAGCTGCTCTAGGAACGACCTCTGCAGACACAGTTTCAACCTCTGGTTTATCTGTAACTGGACTGGAGAAGAAGCTACTTGCTCTCAGGTGGTCAGTGGTGAGTGTGTGAGCCAGGCTGTGTGCATCTGAGGATTAAATAATGAGGGGAAATAACATGGATTGTCAAAACGAGGCACTTTGTGAAGTGCTGGATGATAGCTGGGTCCAATGCACTTTTTTGGAAAAGACCTCACGGAGACGATGATCTTCAGAGAAGACCTCACGGATATGAGGATCTTCAGAGAAGACCTCACGCATATGAGGATCTTCAGAAAAGACCTCACAGAGACAATGATCTTCAGAGAAGACCTCACGGATATGAGGATCTTCAGAAAAGACCTCATGGATATGAGGAGCTTTAGAGAAGATCTCACGGAGATGATGATCTCCAGAAAAGACCTTACAGAGATAATTGTCTTCAGAAAAGACCTCATGGATATGAGGATTTTCAGAAAAGACCTCATGGATATGAGGATTTTCAGAAAAGACCTCACAGAGATGATGATCTTCAGAAAAGACCTCACGGAGATGATGATCTCCAGAAGAGGTAACGTGCTTGAAACAATGGAAGTTATCTACAAGCATGTTCAGGAAGGCCTGGGGCTGTCAGATGCAAATAGAGAAATATATCTAACGTCTTGACTCCTATTCTTTTGTCATAACACAAAGTGGAAAGACAATGTTTAGTAAATGTTTACGTCTTACAAAGGGGAGTTTTGCAAACTGCATTGTAGCTCTTTGGGAGGAACCAGGAAGGAGGGCAGGATGTTAACAACATAAAAAAGAATAGCAATAAAACCCACCCCTAGTATTAATTGTCTAAGAGGAAATGCATATATCTCTCATCAGGACGTTTCAGACTCTGCTTTGCATTGCTGGAAGCCTGAGAACACCGGTCGGGTTTTGGCATGGAGGAGCAAGTTCTTGCATACTTGAACCATAACTCATTTCGAGTTGTTTTGATGGATGCTTACAAGCAACGTCGAGAAACTCCCCAGTCCCTTCAGCGTGCCAAGCGTCAGAGCCAAGAGCTCAGACACAGGTCTGGCACGGCTCCTGGACGTGGGAACCGGACAGGGCTGCCCTGATGGCACATGCCCTTTCGTTCCTGGTCCCCGGGCTGGCTGTGTTGTGCAGTGAGAATCTATCAGGAGGGTTCCCGGGGAAGCCTGAGTGGATCCTGGAGGAAGCGTTTGCACCAGCACGTGGCTTGGAGCCATCAGGACAGCTCTTCAGCAAGGTGTCGGCAGCTCACACTGCCCAGGGATCTGGGTGTTGTGAGGGTCGATCTAATGCTGGCAGGGGTCAGGTGCAGATGGGCAGTGACATCGGGGGACACAGGTGGTGGGAGAAATCGTGGACTGACCTGTGGAGATTATCCACCGAGCTGGTGTCCACGTGGAGGGAGGCAGAACAGCGGGTTTGTGGCCATCGTTGCTGGCCGGTGTCAGACACTCCCTTGCTGGTGTTACTAACTCAGGTGTGAGGCTTTGCCCCCGTGTTTCACTTCCCCCTAAGGACTGCTGTCCAAGGATGACTTTGAAGATGAAGATCAGGAACATGACAACCGCTCTTGTGAGGAGACCCCAGACCATTTCTGCCGAGCAAAACCCCGGGCAAAGTGGTCTGCATGGACTTTCTCTTAGTGATGGGAGCTGGTCTGTTTCTGCCCCTGATTTCCACATTCACCTGAGTAAAGCCCTGTGGAGTTGCAGTGGGTGACGTTTCAGTTGCATCACGGGGTTGGGAGGAAAAAGAAGTCGTGTGGCTGTCACGGAGCCCTGCAGGTAACTCACAGCGTGGATTTGCATCCAGAAGATGCAAAACCTTCTGTAGAAAGGCTGGAAATTCACTCGTGGAGCTACCAGTGGGCTGATGCCAAATGCTTCAGAGCCAGACTTTTTTCTTCCCCTTAGGCTACCTAAGTGCTCGTGCGTCTTCTTCCTTCCAGGTGAACGAGAGGTCTGGTCTTCACTGTCCTTTGTGGTGTGGCTGTCGTGGTGGTTTCACAGCATACGTCCTCCTGCTCTGCACGTACGGAGCCCTGCACACGCACATTCTGGTACTGAGGTAACACCTGATGTTTTCTCCTCAGTCTTTCCTCTCTGTGTCTGTTTCTAACCCTTCATTTCCTTTCCTTCCTCTCCATTCCTCTGCAGATGCCTTCTCCCTCCCCACGTACAGCTGCCTGGCTCCGTCGTCCATGGCGCTGAGAGCTGGCAGGGGTCTGCAGGAGGCTCTCCCTGACCTCACAGGAGGTTTTGTCGCGCTGCAGGGAGCAGCAGACTTACTGCTTTCTGGCTCGTAAGGAAGGTAGTAGCAAGGAAGCTGGAGGACCTGCTTGGCCAAGAGGCTCTGCAGAAGATAGGTATGGAGGGAAGGAAACCTCGGAGTAGCTGGGGCTGTGCAGAAGCCTTAGGTTGAAAGCCCTGAAGCGCTGCCAGTCTGTTTGTCTGTTTATTTACTCTGGTAGGTGCTCTGGCACTTAAAGGACCACCTAGAAGGTAAAAAGGCCAGGACCACACAGTGGTTATCACTAGCCTTTGTCCTGTTTTCACGAGGGAAGTTCAGACTGGAAATTGGGAAAGAGCAGTTAGATGTTGAAACAGGCTGCCTGGGGAAGCGGTGGAGCCACCATCCCTGGAGGTGTTCAAAAGACAAGCAGATGTGTCACTTTGGAACACGTTCCAGTGGTCCATGAGTTGCTGGGCTAAAGGTTGGACCTGATGATCTCAGAGGTGCTTTCCAATCCGAGTGATCCTGTGGTTCTGTTAACTTTAGCAGAAGCCTTCTCCTCGCATCACCCCAGGGCAGGCGCAGAGTCGGGCTTCCACGACCAGTCCCGTAAGAGCGAGGCAGAGCTGGGCTGGAGGAGCAGCGCCTGTCCCGCAGCTGCTGCCCGTAAAGCAGCACCGCAGCTTTCTAGCAGTGGTGGGGTGTGAGGGAGGGATGCCAGCCCTGTCAGCCCACAGGGTGTCTGTGTTACTTCTCAGCCCGAGGACACAAGCAGCAGGGTTCACCAGGGGACCTTCACCCTTTTGCTGAGTGTGAAGGTAGAGGACAACAGAATTCACCGGAGAGTTTTCCGAGGTACTAATGACCCCTGTCCACAACAGCCTTTTCATGTTCTTGATGAGTTACTCTTACTTAGATTTACTATAATATGAGTAACTATAATTTTCTCTCCTCCATTCCCCCTCCCCATTTCTGTTGGTGGTTTTTGCTGGCAAAAGAGTATAAAGTCTTGAAAAAAGCCCCAAACTTGACAGAAAATAGATGAAAACTTAGCGAGTCACTTTGGTCTTCTTTGAATGACTTTACTTTTATTGCTTGGGGTTTTTTCTAATCACAGAATCATTAGGGATCAGAAGGGATCTCGAAAGATCATCTAGCCCAGTCCCCCTGCCACAGGAGAACCAACTAGACCAAGTCACACAGGAACACATCATAGAATCACAGAATCATTAGGGACTGGAAGGGACCTCGAAAGATCATCCAGTCCAATCCCTCTGACACAGCAGGACCACCTAGACCAAGTCACACACCCAGATGGGTTTTAAACATCTCCAGAGAAGGAGACTCCACAACCCCCCTGGGCAGCCCCTTCCAGTGCTCCATCACCCTCACTGGGAAGAAGTTCCTTCTCATACTGATGTGGAACCTCCTATGTTCCAGCCCCTTGTCCTATCACTAGATGACACTGAGAAGAGCCTGGCTCCATCCTCATGACACCCACCCTTCACATATTTATTGAGGTCACCCCTCAGTCTCCTCTTCTCCAAGATAAATATGTCTTTAATACGGCCAGAGGATATAATTTAATGAACTTGTGAAAAACTTCTTCCAGTGCAGTTAAGGATAGAAACAAATGTGATTAATAAGAGCAGCGAAATAGAATTCTTGTGGTCCAAGGTGAACATCAGCTCAGAGAGGCTTTTGCAGCTCAGTCAGAGCCTCCTGTATCAGTGCTCTGCCCTAGCAAAACTGGGACTGAGATGCAGGACCTTTCCAAGGCACCAAAGGGACTCGCTCGTGCCAGGCTGTGGTCATGTGCATGAACAGGACACTTAGACCACCTGGCTTCCAGCACCACTTGGACTGGGGAATTTTTATTTTAGTTTTTGCATCAGGACAAAGTTTTCAAATGGATTTAAAGGCCTGAAGCAGCATTTTTAACAGGCAATCGAGTGTTTAGGTTTTGATCTCCCTCAGCTTTTCTGTGGGAGAATATCAAGTCAAATATGCAGAAGCATCACAGTTCTTGCGCCAAACTCCCCGTGGGCACTTGGTAGGTTTTCCTTCCCTGCTTCTACTTTGGTTTGTACCTCAAAGCCAGCTGGTTTTGGCTATTCATTTTGTGGGTGGGAAAGCTCGTGAGAAGGTATGAGCACCCCTACATCCCAGCTGAGCCATTTCTTCTCTGAAGATGTGAGGAGGAAACTCTCCCAATCGACAGCACGTTTCCAGCCCTTTGTTGCTGCTCTTGTTGTGGGGTTTTCTTTGTGAGGCAGATCTACACCAGGAGCCCTGAGCTCCTGGAGGGTGTTCAAATGCTGGCTGAGCTTCAGGTCTCGGCTTGGACTCGACAGATACCAATAACAGCTGCAAATCTTTCACCAGCACAGCTACCCTGTGTGTTAGTAACACGTGAAATGTTTGTTACTCAGGGACTGGTGGGCTGGGTGCTCTGCTCTGCGGCACACGTGCAGGATAAGCAGTTCCTGGCATGGATGGTGCAGCCATCACCTCTGGTGTGTTCTCTGGTTCCTGGCATGGATGGTGCAGCCATCACCTCTGGTGTGTTCTCTGGTTCGTGGCATGGATGGTGCAGCCATCACCTCTGGTGTGTTCTCTGGTTCCTGGCATGGATGGTGCAGCCATCACCTCTGGTGTGTTCTCTGGTTCGTGGCATGGATGGTGCAGCCATCACCTCTGGTGTGTTCTCTGGTTCGTGGCATGGATGGTGCAGCCATCACCTCTGGTGTGTTCTCTGGTTCCTGGCATGGATGGTGCAGCTGGCAGCCTCGGTTGTCTGTACACTGGGGTTTGGTGCAGACCCCTAAACCCCTCCAGTGTGGTGGTAGCTGTTAGGCATCGAGTGAGACTTGTAGCTGCTAGCAAGTCATGTTAGCCACAAAATGAGGTAGTCATTTTGGGTCCTGAGGGGTCCTGGTCTGGAGGCCTAATGGTCCCAGAGGAAAAGTCTCTCCATCTATACTAGTGAGGGATGTAAGTGCTCTTGACCTCCTGCAAGCCATCCTACTTTCATGTCCATAATTACTGGCTACTCACGGGCACTTGGTCATGAGCAGGAGGAAGAGCCACACTTCAAAGTCTTCTCTTTCCTTCCTTGCTGTTGACTATTGAGAGAGGCTTTTTCTTCTCCTTTAGCTGTTAGAGGGGAACTGGTGATCTGGGCTAGTCCCTGGTGAAAGCTTTGTGCTCCGAGCCTCTATTTTTACTCCTTCGTTTGCCAGCTCCTGCAAGGAGGTTGTAGAGAGGTGGGAGTTGGTCTCTTCTCACAAATGAAAGAGAAAATGGCCTAAATTTGCACCAGGGGAAGTTTAGGTTAGGTTTTAGGAAAGACTTCATTGAAAGGACCATCAGGCTTTGGAACGGGCTGCCCAGGGAGGGGGTTGAATCGCCGCCCCTGGATGAGTTTAAAGGTCGTGTAGATGTGGAGCTTAGGGACATGGTTTGGCAGTGGCCTTGGGACAGTTGGGTTGGACTCAGTAACCTCGAAGGTCTTTTCCAACCTAAATGATTGTAGCATTTGAGGACTGTAGCTTGCCACGAGTGACCAGTGAATGGCCATCTCTGCTCCAGAGACAGAGGGCAGCTGAATGTCCACTGGACCTCAGTGGGAAAGGCTGACCGTTGAGGAAGGATGTAACAGGCGTGGGAATAACCTTTTGAGGTGACAAGTAATTGAGGAGTTTTCTGTGTCAAGGCTTACCCTGTCACCCTTTGAAGCCCTCAGAGATGACCGCTAATGGCCTTCACTGGCCACGGCTTTAGTTGGGTGTAATGACTCCTGCAGCAGCCCCCCCAGGCTGGGGTGACACGCTCCAAACCCAGCAGGCCCCACGTAAAAGACCTGGTGGTTTTTAATCAAATCGTGTTTTCTGTGGATGCCACAGCTCATTCTCCCAGCGACCGGTGACCCAAGGTTTGATTTGTTAAAACAATGCCTCCAAAAGGTGGGGGCAGCCTGTGCCAGCATCCAATTTAAAGTTCAATCCAGTGCTGATGGCTTATGGCTGATAATGAATTTAGCAAGCTGCTGGTTAGGCTTTGATGCTAATTATGTTAAGTATCATCAGTTCTGATTCACAGGGCAGTAATCGCAGGTCGTTATTACTGCCATTATTAGGTTAAGTTAAAAATTAGCTTTCAGGCTTAGAGCACTGTGTCCTAATACCTCTGCAGTGGAACACCTGGGTGATGCCTCAGCAGAGGGAAATTAGTGCTCTTAATTGAATGAGCTACAACTGCACATTGTTTGCTGCTGCACGGACCAAAAAAATGCCCTTAGACAGCGAATATCGACGGCTGAAATGGGACACGGGCTGGAAAACAGGAGCCCAGGGTTTGGAGCCCCACAGGGAGTTTCCTTTGAGATGCTCTGCACACCCTCCCATGGATCAGTTGAACACAAAGTGAAACTGGGCTCAGCAGAGCCACGTTCATGTCCTGGCTGTGTGCTTCAGAGAAACACACGTGCAAACCCAGTCTTCTGACAGCTTCAGAGACAGGAGACAGTAGAACATTTTCCCTTCCAAGACCTTCCCATCTTGGGGTTTCTGCAGGCAGGTTCCAGCCCGCACGGATGCCACATCCAGCCACACCAGCTGTGCTCACGGAGGGGTGAAGCAGCTTGAACAGGATTAGGTTTTACTGCTGAGAGAGCAGGGATAGGCTTGGGGTCCTCCATCTCTTTGGCCAGCTCAGGGCAGTTTAGGGCACTCCTGAGACCCCGAAGCAGCACAGGACTGCTCTTGTGGAGGAGAAGCACTTCCCCCTGGCTTTGTGTTACGCAGGCACTTTGCAATCCCCAGGTGCAAAGAAAGGTATCAGCTTTGGTAGAGCTTTGAATAGGATGGTTATTTCCATAGAGACTCTTCTACTTCCTTTAGCTTAGGTCACAGGAACAAGGACCTTGTTTATTTGGGATTGTATTTGCATTTCAAGGGGACCTTCTAGGTACAGAATCCAGCGAAGAGCATCTGCGGGTGTGTTTGCGTGGCATTTCCATCCCTTTGCATCTCACAGAAGAATTGACAGGTGACTCAAAGAAGGAAGGAAGGATGATAAGTTCCCCACCTTCAAATGTAAAGTTTCCTTACAAGGAAGTGTAGAAAGCTTAAAGCATTTGCCCAAGAGCGTAGCCCCAAAAGGGACGCAGATACCGGCCTCTAATCCTCACCTGCGGCCGCAGGATCGTGTTTCCTCTCTCGATCACGGCGACAACGCGGATGCCGCTCGCGCTGTTGTTCAGGAAGGAGGGTTGGGGCACCCCGCCACCAGCACAGATTAGGATTATGAGGGGCAGCACCTGGTGTGTGGGGGCCAGGGAAAAGCAAGTGAAATCATCACCAAACCAGTCTGCCTGCTGCAGCCCGGAGGGATCCCGCTCTTTCCTGCCGACATCGTGGTGGAGGTTCAACGCCGAGAGTGGCCTCTCCGTGTGACAGGGCAGGAGAGGGTTGAGTTCACCTCTTGCCTTTCTGACTGGGGTTTTTAGATGGCCCGTGACACCTTCTGGCAGGTGGCTGTGGAGATCTTTGGAGCTAGGGAGGAGATACCTGCAGTGTCTCCCCAGCCCTAGGTCCTCCCAGCAGCTGGACAGACGTGTGTTTCCTGGATTTGTTCTTCATGGTATCGTGAGGGTCGTTCCTTGTGGTTTTGTTTCTTCACACACTCCAGAGCCCCCTAGCAGGGAGGATGAGTTGATTCTGAAGTGAGTGTTTTCCTACACATCAACAAGCACTAAAATCTACAAAGCTGATCTGGGTTGTCCTGAGAACCCCCTAAAGAAAGCCAGGACCAAAGAGAGGGTCACTTGGTGGACATTGTAATGAGGAGATATGTGAGAACACCTAGGCTCTGAAAAGCCAGACCTGCAGACCTGGTCTAGCAACCCAGTGTTTGGATTCTGTGTCACAAACTCATCAATCCCAGTTTGTTCCCAGTAAGAACAAGAAAAGGATCCAAGCCTTCAGCTGCAAGTCTCTGAGTGCATCAAGATGTGCTAAGTGTGAAATCACTTTGGTTTTGAACCTTCTTCTGTTGGGAGGGAGCTGGGGAAGAGCAGCACTGAAGAATGTGCTGATGCGACAGAGCCCCAAAGGGCTCTCTGCGAGCCTCCCTCCTTGAGCTGCTGGGCTACACCGAGGTGATTACCTGGTTGCCAGGGGTGTATCTGGCAGCGAACAGCGTTCACTCCATCGCCCAGGAATTGTGGGTGGTGAGAAGTTCTGGCTGATGGGACTGCGGATTAGTTGTGTAGGTGCTGGAGGATAGGGTGTTCCTGCTGCTGCAGAGAGCCCTCGACTGAGGAATTTGCTCCTCGCGAGGTCTGCCAAAGCCCCGAGGCCTCGCGCATGTAGGGTGTGATGTAAGATGCAGCTCTTTGTTGGGAGCTTTGCTCCTGACATCCTTGCAAGCCGGGCAGATGTGTGGATGTCTCCTAGGAGTCACCCCTGGAAGGAAACACTGCTGAATGTCCTGAGGGGTAAACAGTGCTCAGAGCTGAGTGAAGAAGTGTTGTCTCTGTTTACTCCAGTTCAGTATCCACCACCAACTACTTTCAGGGCAAAGGACTTGTGTTCTATTCGCAGTGGCCAGTGTTCAGTATCGACTCCTGGTCCAGCAGAGGTGTCCTCTGTGAACCCAGAAGACTGAAGACTTTGCGGTGAGTTCAGGTCTCACTGGAGACTCATAGCTCAGCTCACATGCAATGAAGGAGCTACTGAGGGGCGATGGGGACAGACAGTTTGGATGTGCATTTGACAAGCATTGAGAGTGACGCTGGGTTCCATCGTGTGCAGCCCTAGTCCGAAGGCCATAGAATCATTGGGGATTGGAAGGGACCTCGAAAGATCATCTAGTCCAATGCCCCCACCACAGCAGGACCACCTAGACCAAGTCACACAGGAACATCAGCTCCTTGTAGCCAGAAGAGCTGAAAGCGGGTCAAGCTGGTGGCCTCTCCTGGCTGCTGTAAGCAGCCATGACCTGCCAGGACAAGGTGAGCACACAGTGCCCATCAAAATTACAGATGTCCCTCAACATTTCTCTCCTCCAAACAGTAGAAGCTGTGCAGGCATCTTTTGCTTTTGTAAGGTGTTAATAGAGCTTGAAGGCGACCGTTTCTTCTGTAGTTCCTTTGGTGAGTGACAGAGCATTTTGTGATGAGAGAGGTACCAAAGCCACTGGCTGATGTGTGATTGATGTCTCCCTGTGCTCCCTCCTTCCCTTGTTTGCTCCGTTCAGTTTGCTGTGCAGGACATCAGCTTCTCATGAACCTCCCCATCGCATTTTCCATTCTGCAACTGCTGTCCAAGTTTGGGAGGTCTAACAGCTGCTGCTTCGTGTGGAACAATAAGGATCCTCAGGTATTTATTTCTAAACTTCCTGAGCATTGCT
Organism: Rhinopomastus cyanomelas; assembly: GCA_013400115.1. Classification (NCBI taxonomy): domain Eukaryota; kingdom Metazoa; phylum Chordata; class Aves; order Bucerotiformes; family Rhinopomastidae; genus Rhinopomastus; species Rhinopomastus cyanomelas. The sequence continues at coordinate 602,519 of VXBP01008419.1, read as the reverse complement.
TCTCGTTGTCCTTGGCAAATACTGTTTGATTCATCCCAGCTGATGTTTTCTCCAGGAGTCCTTTGGTTCCTGACAGGTTGTTCGGAAGGGTGATGTTCTTTGGTCCAAGAGAGAAAAGGAAGGGCTACAGACAGGCACACCTGCGAGCTCATGGACCTACTCTTTCTTGGCTTCTTCATGCAGGGGTCCCTGCCTGGTGTCAGGTGTTGTCTGTTCATGTGGGAGTTCAGGGTCCAAGCAATGACCCTCCCAGACTGAGACCTTTCATTGCAGAGGCTGTCAATTCTGTGCTCCCATTTAAGATTTTGAGGCAGTTTGGGGGTTGTGTGGAATCACCTACAGCCACGTAGTTTTAGATGTCAAACCCAGAAAACAATCTTCCTGTCCCAAGTGATGCAGGTGTATAATGAAGACGTTGGCCCTAGGAGACCTAACCGTGGGCTGTGATTCACCTTGGAGGTTCAACTGCCCTGTTACTGGACCTGTGCTCAGATTCAATTTTTGTGATGACTGCAAGGTCCAGCCAATGCTTCTGCCTTTCAGGCTCCACCAAGAGCACTTCCAGCAGCTCTGTTAGTTAATATTAAAATCTACTTACTGCCAATACAACACGAATGATCTGTACTTCAAGGGCACCTTTGATGTGATGATCTCAAAACAAATCAGCTAAGAGTTACCCCACACCCATGGAAACATGGAATGCAGACAGAAATGCATCTAAAGTCACTGGCAAAATGTTTTTCTTCCCCATCTAGATGACCAAAACTTTTCTGTCGTGGATGTGTTTATGAAACAAAATACAAAAGAGGCAACTAACTCCTGGAAAGGGTAGGAGCACTTATTTGTGTATCAGTTAGAGTAGAAGTCAGGCCAAATGCCAGTAGAGCTCTGGTTCTGTGAGCTCTGTGTATAAATCCAGGTCCTCCTCACCCCTGGACTCCAGGCTGAGTCATAGTGGATGGTGTCTGCCTCTGTAGTGCAGTAGCCTGGTTGCCCTGAAGGGGCCGAGTATCTAAACTACTAGTTGTAGGGTGTCTTGTGCAAATGCCCTTTAATGCTCAGACGAGTCAAAGAGCTTATTTTAAACTTCCAGTATAGAAAAGAAACCCAAATAAACCTTCTCTGAGAAACATCAGTGCTGCTTGCATGTGTGTGAACACCTGACGTGAATCCAGTGGTCTGCAGGACTTGGCCTGAACCAGGGAAGAGCCATGTGCTGCTCACTCTGTTTGAGAAGAGCTTACTGGGAGCTGCTGCACACGGGTCATAGAATCATTGGGGATTGGAAGGGACCCTGAAAGATCATCCAGTCCAACCCCCCTGCCACAGCAGGATCTCTTCACTGGAGAAGTTGTAGACTCAGAATCACTCAGGGTTGGAAGGGACCAGCTGATCATCAAGCTCCAACCCCCCCCACCATGGGCAGGGACACCCCACCCTAGACCAGGCTGGCCAGAGCCCCATCCAGCCCGGCCTTAAACACCTCCAAGGATGGGGCCTCCACCTCCTCCCTGGGCAACCCATTCCAGGCTCTCACCAGTCTCACGGTGAAGAACTTCCTCCTCACATCCACTCTACACCTACCCATCTCCAGCTTTGCTCCATTCCCACTAGTCCTGTCGCTACCTGCCATCCTAAATAGTCCCTCCCCAGCCTTTTTGTAGCCCCCTTCAGATACTGGAAGGCCACGATAAGGTCACCTGGGAGCCGCCTCTTCTCCAGGGTGACCTTATTGTCACCCTCCCTGGGAAGCTGTGCCTGCTCACAGAAGCAGGTGGTGGTGGAAGCCCAGCTAGCAGGCACTGCCCCAAACCAGACCCTCTGCTGTTGGCCCTTGGGTCATTAAAAGAAGGTGGATTATGGTCAGCACTGGTCCTGGACTGCCCACTAGTTTCTCACTCAATTGTGTGTTCTTCTTCTCGCCCACGTCCCCAAATGTTTGCGTGTACAGGGATCAGCCAAACAAACAGGGTGAGGACCAGTGGTGCAACCTGTGTTATCCCTGGGTTCACCTTTGGCAGAGGTGGGCACCACAGCTTTGGTGCAGAACATGTCAACCCCGCAGGACTGAGCAAGGACAAGCGTTCCCTCCCGTGCATCCTGCGTAGCCGTGGTCGCGCACCCCAAAGCGGATTTGGAAGCATTTAGACCTGCAGCTGTGATGGCAGAAGGGAAATGGCTTCTCTTGAGATGCTCCAGGCAAGGATTACGTCTCTGCAGACGGCCACAGGACATGATGCTTCTTTAATGCTCGCTCCTCCTCAAACACAGGGGTGAGCTGCTCTCCCCACGGACAGCCTCTCTTGCAGTGCAAGTCACGGACTGGAAAATCTGGGCATTGAGCAGAAAGTCTCTAAAGCCGAGCAGATTCTCCCATTTGTCCTGTTGGGCAAACATCTGCACGAGAGCAGAGGCTCCTGCTTTAATCTCACCCGCGTTTCCGGGTTGTCCTTTTATGTGAGTCGCAGTCCGTGTCTGCACAAAGAGAAGCCATGAACTGCCTCGAGTGAGATATTTTCCCAGCACTTTAGCACAAATTAATCACTAAAGTACCGAGATCAAAGAGTGGGGAACTAGAGTGCTGGTATGCTCTTCTGATCGTGTTGTGACCAGCTCCTCTCACAAATGCTGGTACTCGGCGAGTTTCAAATCTAATCGCCCCTGGAGAGTGATTTGGCAACTGGGTGGCCGGCTGATTTATTTTGCTTTGTTTGTTTTTATACAACCACAGAATGAGTTGGGATGGAAGAGACCTCTGAAGGTCGTCTAGTCTAGTACAACAAGCAGGGTCACCTCTAACAGATTGCTCAGACCCCCCCTCTCTGAGTTTCTCAAAAGTAACAGGAGCTCTAACCTCGTGAGAAGCAGTGTCGGCCCCGCAGTACAAAGGCCAGCACATTGCACCCAAAGATGCCAGTGATCCTGCATCAATGAGAAACCCCAGTCCCACGGAGTGAGAGACAGCAGTCCGTGCCCTGAAGATCTGCCAGCTCCATCAGACAAAATGGTTTGAGCCTGGAGCCCGTTTGAAGGGTGACTTAAGGCAGTTAAGGGTGTAATCCTCTCTGGAAGCCAGCAAGACTTAACAGTTAAAGTGCTTCAGTTGCTTCTGAAAGTGAAGGTTTTAAAATAATGCTGCTGCTTTTGAAAAAATGTGGCCTAAGGCCATGACTTCAGTGAAGCATGAACCGTAGTCTTAACTGGCTGCGTCTCACCTGGAAGGCCAGCGCTGGTGTTCAGTGATGCTTTCAGCTGTCCTCAGCTGGGACAAAGACTGCAGTGCCTGGGTGCTGGAGATCTGCCAAAGGAGCTGCTGAGCTTATGGCTTCTTAAAAGCTGAGAGAGAAGAGGTGTGTGGCCTGCAAACAGGGCGTGCTGCAGGTGACCACCTGTGCATGGGAACACCAGGGTCTGGCTGTTCTGGTGGGAAGGGAGGGGGTTTGTTGAGAAGTGTGGCCAGCAGATACAGAGGGGATTCCACCCTTGTGATCTGCTCTGCTGAGACCTCACCTGGTCTGCTGTGTCCAGCTCTAAAGCCCCCAACTCAAGAAGGATGTGGATCTGTTGGAGCAGGTCCAGAGGACGCCACAGAAATGCTCAGAGGGCTGGAGCATNAAGAAGGATGTGGATCTGTTGGAGCAGGTCCAGAGGGGGCCACAGAATCTGGAGCATGTCTCTGATGGAGACAGGCTGAGAGAGTTAGGGTTGTTCAGCCTGAAGAGGAGAAGACACGGGGGCCAATATGAAGACTGGGGAAGAACTGCTCACAATGGGGTGAAATGATGGGGTGAGGAGAAGAGGTTTTCAGCTGGAAAAGGGTAGATTTAGGCTGGACATGAGGAAAAAGTTCTTTAATCTGAAGGTGGGGGCTCACTGGCACAGGTTGCCTCGGGAGGTGGTGGAGGCCTGATCCCTGGAGGTCAGGCTGGATGGGGCTCTGAGCAGTCTGTTCTAGTTAGAGACGTCCCTGCTTGTTGTAGGGGGGTTGGACTGGATGGACCTCTCGAGTTCCCTTCCAGCCCAACATACTATATGATTCTTATTATTCCTCCTTGTGAAAACACCCTTCTTTTCTTTCTTTCAATTCTTCTCTTTCTTTTGTGGGACATGACAGTGTAGGCTTCTGCCCAGCATTTGTTCTAACTTAAATTTTGGTCCCTGCTTCTTTCCTGCACCTTCTGCTTGGCTGGCTGCTGCCTCTTAAAATCACACATATATCTATAAGACATCTGTGGTTCCCGATAGTGTTGTTATTGTTAGGAGATTCTGAACTCTGCAACAAAGAGATTTAAATTTCAATGACGTGAGATAACGAAAAAAATAACAAAACAGTGAAAAAATATTGTAGCCCTTGTCTTGTGCCAGTGGGCAGCAGCAGCAGTTGGCGATAACTTCTCTGACGGCACTGGAGAGCTGCTGCACGTGGACATCAAGTGAAGATTATCACAGTAACGACTTGGGTGTGGTTTGAGATCTTTTCTGCTGGGTGATCACAGAATCACTAGGGATTGGAAGGGACCTCAAAAGAACATCTAGTCCAATCCCCCTGCCACAGCAGGATCACCTAGACCAAGCCGCACAGGTGGGTCTTAAACACCTCCAGTGTGTGTATGTAGGCACATGGGTGTATAAGAGATGATCCTTATCCCAAGCAATTCCCACTGGAAGAATGCTCAGAGCAGACAGAAGATGGGGGAGTGATGTAGTTCATCATCTCAGTTTGTGATGGAAGCCACAGGGAGACTCTGAGTGACATCACTCTTGAGTCTGTCATCCTTCTTTCTGACGTCTTCTATGTGTCCTGTCCCAGACAGTTCCTGTTGTTCAGAGCTCAGCCCCTTGGACTGTGGACTAGGTACAGAGTGGTATTTACCTGTGTTCAGCACGCTGTTGCCTCCTATCTGATGGGGCTTTGTTGCCATGTCCTGACCAATGCCTGGAGACTCACAGGAGGACATAGATGCTTGTCAGGAGGCTCAGAGGCTGCACAGGGTCCCTGCATCTGAAACCGCTGATGGGGTCCTGTGCAATGTGAAATGTGGAGGCTCTCAATGACCTGGGTGGTTTATTAATGGGTTGAAAGACAGGTCAGTAGGAATGATAGTTATGCTGTGGGAAGCTGGGGAGTGTCTTCTTCATAGGGGGAGGCAGACCAAAAACCTTCCCTGCTGAAGGGGATAATCACTTGGTTGTCCCATCTGCAAAGCTGCTGAAACTTCCTCAGAAGGGAAGGTGCAGTGAGAGTTCACAGGATCATAGAATTGTTCAGGTTGGAAAAGATCCTTGAGATCATCAAGTCCAACCATGAACCAATTTCACCACTGAACCATATCCCCCAACACCACAAGTAAATGACCTGTAAACACATCCAGGGATGGTGACTCAACCTCCTCCGTGGGCAGCTTGTTCCAAGGTCTGACTGCTCCTGCAGCAAAAATGTTTTCCTAATGTCCAGCACCAACCCTGGTGCAGCTTGAAGCTCTGTTCTATCACTGATAACCTGTGAGAAGAGACCAGCTCTCACCTCTCTACAGTGTCCCTTCAGGTAGTTGTGGAGGGCAGTAAGGTCTTGCCTCAGCCACCTCCTCCACAGGCTAGGCAGCCCCAGCTCCCTCAACTGATCCTCACAAGTCTTGTTGTCTAGACCCTCCACCAGCTTTGTTGCCCTTCTCTGCACCTGCTCCAGCACTTTGATATCTTGAGCTTTCCTCAAACACGTAGCTCTGGTGTGCTGTCTTACCTTGCTCTTCTGCAGCTAAGCAGAGCCCTTTGGGCATGGCCTGCTGAGGACTTCAAGCTGTGTGGGTAGAGTGGTGCTGGTCAAGCATCTGCCACATGTACAACTCTTCTGCAGCATGAGAGAGGGGCGACTCTCGCGCTGGCTCACCACCTGTCTCCTTCAGGTGTGCTGCACCACCCGGTGTAATTCGTCCACTAATCCTGTTTGATGATCCAGAAGGAATGTTCCAAGAATGTTTCATCCCTCCCTCATTTCATTAACCTCTCCAGGAAGCCAAAGAAGAGACGATTTCCAGAGAACATAAAGTCTAGACAGCCCTTCTTTTGTTGGAGAAGCCTTAGTAGGCGTTTGGAGGACTTCTCCACATGGCTCTGTACTTCATCTGGGACTTGGGGAAAAAAAAAAAGCCAACTTTGTGGGCTACTAATTCAGTCCTTGGTTTCTTTCTTGTATCAAATGCTGCCAACTGTGTCCTAAATTTGGACCAGATGCGTGATGGTTTTATGACGTGATACCATTAGGAAGTCTGGGTTTAATATAACAGAGGTTCTGCTAATGGGGCTGCTCCTTCAGGGGGTTGGTACAAGGCTGGCTTGGGACACTTGAGCTGTTTGTGCCTCGGTGGGAATAGGTCTTCAGCAGAAATTAATGTCTGGGTTTACCAGGATGGATAAGATTACTGGGGCTGATTTGGTCTGCTAGTCTGGTGAGAGGGGCGAGGTGCTGTCCAATGCATTGGGGCTTGTGGGAAAAGAGTCCTCCTCCTTCCTGTCACCTTCATCTGAGCAAAACCCATGGCATTTTCCTCAGGCTCATTCCCAAGTTATTCAAGTGCTGCAGCAGGCATGGACAACATAGGTAGGTAGAGAGGCATCATGCTCGTTGTAGAGTGAAGGAGATACATTAACCACCATGGCAAAGACACAGCTGAGGCTCATCCCATAAACAAGAACCTTCTCCCTCTGTGATGAGAGGGCTGCTATCTCTCTACTTTGTCTCTTAGCTGTGGGCGTCAGGAGGATGGAGCCAGGCTCCTCTCAGCATCATCTAGTGATAGGACGAGGGGCAATGGGTGTGAGCTGGAACACAGAAGGTTCCACATCAATATGAGAAGGAAATTCACAGTGAGGGTGACAGAGCCCTGGAACAGTCTGCCTAGGGGGGTTGTGGAGTCTCCTTCTCTGGAGATGTTTAAGACCTTGGATGTGTTCCTGTGTGACTTGGTCTAGGTGATCCTGCTGTGTCAGGGGGATTGGACTGGATGATCTTTCGAGGTCCCTTCCAATCCCTAATGTTCTATGATTGTATGATTCTTACTGGCTGGACCGAGCTGCACACCAGTGTGACAAGAGAGGGCTGACAGGAGTGTTTCTCATTCCATGGATGAGGCACTGCACCTGTTGACACAGACCGGTGCTTCCCAAGAAGCAGTAAAAACCAGCTGAACCTTTCACCCATCGCAGCGACCAGAGTGCCTGCCCACCTCTCCCTGTTGTATGAGGAGCGTAAGGTCGCTGTTTTCTGTCCTCAGATGTGCCCCTGGCTTGCTGGTTCAGCTGAAGGGTCTCGGGTCCGGACTGAACCATTTTCCCAGGCTCCTGACTGCGGTGGTCTCAGTGGGACTGCAGCTGCCACATGCTCCATCTCCAGTGCTGCTTTGCCCAGGGCAAGGGCACAGCTGGATTGGGGGTGCTTTCTCACTGAGGATTAGACCCTCTCTATCTGGATGATGTACACCAATACACCTTGTCCAAGTCACAGTGTACTGGGAGAAGTGTGTTCTTCCTGGGTGTCTGTGTTCTTGGTGGAAGACCAGTACCAGAAGCCATGGCAGCCAAAGCCATTGTGTTTTCTTTCTTGTTTTAAGCTGGCTTAGTCAGTAAATATTGTGGCCAGCTTGGCTCAGTTGCACCGTGACGACGGACCGTCCTGTGCAAATCTGGTGCTGCACCAGCTGAAGCTGGATGGTGCTGCAAGGACCCCAGCAGCAGAATTGCTGCTGCCCAGAGATGTCACCTTTCCTTGAGCCTGGGGATGGGTTCTGTGGGATAGTGGGGCTGTGAAGTCTGGACTGAAACCCTGCCCTTGCAAACACTGCAGCAGATGTGAGGTGCTGTGTGGCTGCTTTCCAAAGCCTATGCTTTGGAGAGGACATGCAGAGGGTGTAATATCATTTCCCTGACCATTGCACATGCAAAGAATTCAGTGACAATATTTGCTCTGGAGCCAAATTGGTCTCAGACTCCCTCCCATGTTTATTCAGTTGAAGAGAATTACCCAGCTTCTCTGCTGCACAACAATTACAGGGTAAGGACTCCCAGACGTGGTATTTTCTTTCTGTTCTTTTCTTTCCTTCTGAAACACAGGTCTAGATAAGGCAAACCTCAAACTCTTTGGTTGCCTGCTGAGAGATACCTGGATGCTCCCTCCCTCAGCCCATCCCACTGAATCCATTTAACTTGATTCCTGGTACTTGGGTCTAGAGCCTCAGAAACCCAACTGCTCTTGTGAACTTTCCATTCCTCCTGATGCGGAGTGGGGTGTCCCAGCCTGGTGGGGGGGTTGGAACTGGATGATCAGGGGGTCCCTTCCAACCCTGAGTGATTCTGATCCCATAACTTCTCCAGTGAAGTGATCCTGCTGTGGCAGGGGGATTGGACTAGACAATCTTTCGGGGTCCCTTCCAATCCCTAATGATTCTATGATTCTATGTTTCTAAGAAGTCAAAGACCTCTCCACCATAAGGCTTTGACCAATCTTTGGATTTTTAATTGTGTCATAAACCAAGAAGCACAAGGAAGAATGAAATGGTATGGAAAAACAATACATATACAAAGATATACAAAAATATATACATAAAATACAAAACTTTAATGTATTTATATATATTAATAAGATATTAATAGGTATATTAATAATTATAATTAACCCAAATATTCCAAACCTTGACATGATGGGAAAGTGTTCTTCCTCCAAATTAAAAATGCTAAGAAGCTGCTTATAAGCAGTTTGAGAATAGGAGAACTTTTAAAATCCAGTTTTAAGCTCACTTAGAGTGCCCAGGAGTTACTGACAGCAGCACGTTGCCCTGATGTCTGTGGCACGTAACACAGCACAAGTTGCCCAGTCTGGTGAAATGGGTCTCATGGACATTCTCCTGATGCAGACCTTGGCCGTGGTTATAGGCTGTGAGCAAAGCTGAATGAATGTTCCACATCAATCTGAGAAGGAACTTCTTCACAGTGAGGGTGACAGAGCACTGGAACAGGCTGCCCAGGGGGGTTGTGGAGTCTCCTTCTCTGGAGACATTTAAGACCTGGATGTGTTCCTGTGTGACTTGGTCTAGGTGATGCTGCTGTGTCAGGGGGATTGGACTGGATGATCTTTAGAGGTCCCTTCCAATCCCTAATGGTTCTATGATTCCATGATTCTATGATTCTATGAATGCAGTCAGTCAAAACCCATCCAATTGGAGGGGTTTCACATGGATGAAAACACCTCCTGCAGTGCAGATGGCAGCCTTTGCAGCACTGGAGCAAGTAAATATTTCCCTGCCCTAAAATAATTGCAGAGTCAGAGCTATTTACTGGAAACAGTTAAAAAATAACTAAGGGTAAGTGAAGGCAATCAGAAGTCTCTTATATTAGCTCTCGATCCGTTTTGTTGTGTATTTGTCCAACAGGTGATGCAGGTTCCCCATCTCTCCGAGCGCTACATTACCAAGTGTTCATGGCAAAACTTCTCCCATTTAGACTATGCCGCAGTGTTTAAAACGTTTTTCTTCAGGAGGTCCCTCTTGGGGTCATACTCCACTTCACCTGGGTCACAAGTTCTGTGTTTTACTTTAGTAGGTCCTCTTGGGGTCATGCTCCACCTCACCTGGGTCATTTAAGTCTTGGCAGCTCCAGTTGCACTTGTTCTGGCACAGAGGTAGGAAGATAGGGTGGGATCCACCTGGCTCAACATGCAAAGCTTTGGTGGGGCTCCAGCCTCTCCGCTGCTCCGCTGGCTTGGTGGTGAATACCTGAGATGAGCCCAAGTGCCCAATTTAGAGTGGGAGTAGCCGGTCACTGCGCTAAATTAGGTAGGAATAGTGCAAACCACTGGCTCACGCTAGCCAGGGTTCATTTTTGTTCTTAGCTTTCTCAAGCTATAAAAAAATACTGCCAACCTCAACTTCCCCTCTAGAGCCAGGAACAGCCCGTGTGCCAGGTGGTGTAACAATGCAAAGCAGGGCAGATCTAGAAAGGGTTAGACTGGGGCAGGAAGCAAACTCCAAAGCTCCAGCTCCACTGCAGCCAGGTCCTCACTGCTAAAGGCCAACTAAGTGGAGGCCTAATGTTGCAGCTCTGCAGTAACACTGGAAGTAATTTCCACTCCATTCAAATGTTAACATGAAAAAAGTACGTATTTGGCTCGATAAACTCCACATATTCTTCCCACCTGCTTCCTTTTTAATGCAAGAACAGAAACACCCTAATTCGTATCTTGTTTTCAAGTTGGCAGGAGAAGTCTGTGGGTTGGTTGGTAGGGCTGTAGCTTATCAGAATGCGCTGTAGTAGCTCACTCTGTCTGGATTTGGGGACGTTTTTCTTCTCCTTTAATGTATTGAATCCTGGCAGCTTATTCTTCACTTGGTGTTAACTGGCAAAGCCCAGGCTCTGCTAGAGAAGAGACCCCTGTCCCATGGCTGATGCAAGTCACCACTAGGTTGGGTAACATTACTGTGAAAACGTTCCATAATAGGTCGACCACTCGGAGTTGCTCGGGGAGGAAGAAGAGTTTGGTGGACTTTAACCTTGAGGCACAGCTATGTTGTAGCTGCATGAAGAGAAGTGCATTCTGAGGGGAGGGATGAGACAGTGACGGCACAGCCTGGGCAGGTGGGAGCTCGGCTTGAACATGGTGCACATTATTGCTCACCAGGAAGCACTGCACATGAGCTGAAGCAGGAGCAATAGCAAAAGTGTGTTGATGAGGTAGCAAGGACAGGAGCATCTCTTGGGGGAGGAGATAGGGAGAGAAGACTTAAGCAAAGCAGTGGTTGAGATTTCTCCCGGTGCTGGGACCAGTCCTGCTCAATCTATTCATTGATGACATGGATGAGGGATTGGCATGCACTGTCAGCAGGTTGGCTGATGACACAAAGCTGGGTGGTGTTGCTGACACCCCTGCAGACTGTGCTGCCATTCAGCGAGACCTGGACAGGTTGCAGAGCTGGGATGAGAAAAATTTAATGAGGTATAACAAGGGTAAGTGTAGAGCCTTGCACCTGGGCAAGAACAACCCCAGGTACCAGTATAGACCTGGGACTGAGCAGTTGGAAAGTAGTGTAGGAGAGAGGGACCTGGGTGTACTGGTGGACAGCAGGATGACTATGAGCCAGCAGTGTGCTCTTGTGGCCAAAAGGGCCAGTGGCATCCTGGGGTGGATCAGAAGGGGGGTGGTTAGCAGATCAAGAGAGGNGACTAGATGATCTTTTGAGGTCCCTTCCAATCCCTAATGATTCTATGATTCTATGATTGTGTGAGTCTATGAAAAGTCAGATGTCTCCTGGTTTGGAAGAGGCCATTAGAAAAATTGTTTATGAGGAAAAAAAAAGGATTCTATAAAAATTATGTTTTTTTTCTAAGAAGTCAAAGCTTAAACCAAAATAATGCAGGGAAGCATAAAGAAATGAAAACCTTTTGGGGCAGTCAGAGGGGAGAAGTCTCTCTGTGTGTGTGTCTGTGTCCCATTGAAATGTCCAGGTCAGCAGAGAGGGCTGCTCAGAGTGGGCATTTTGGGGGGCCCAGGCATGGGCAGCATCAACGTGCCTGGTGCTGTAGCACTCTTCCTGGTGTGTAAACATGAGGTGTTCGCTCCCCAGAACGCATTCCTGCCGTGCCCCACTGCAGGCTGCCTGTGTGTGATGTGGGGAGCGGGTGGGAACTGAAGGTGTCTCTGAGGAGACAGGAAACAGGGAGAAATGTGCCCCATGTGGGGGCAGGTACCTGCACAACTGCTCAGTTTCGAAACCACCCAGTAGCTTTCTGTCACAAAGGAGCGAGCAGATGGCTCGTGAGAGGACAAATGACAGTGAACTAACAGCACAACCACCCCTCAAACAACTGCCCCTATTTGAGTGGCACTGACCCAAGGGGGCTACTGTGCTGCCCCTGGCTGAGGAGCTACTTCATGCACAGCTTGTCAACACTGAGAAAGTTTTGTTTTATTGAAAACGTGGGTGATGTCAGGAATAAATAGGGTGAGCACTTAACACAGAGCCACTGTGGAGATCACAGACCGTTATGCATGAGTTAGCCTGCTGCAAAACAGACAGCGTTTCACTCCAGGACGCAGCGTCCACGTCCAGCCTTTCAAACTTCCACCAAGTTTTAGATGCTAAGTGCTAAAGAGGAGAAACATTAGTCAGTGGTGGATGGTATTGGGTTGAAGGTTGGACTTGATGATCTTGAAGGTCTCTTCCAACCTTAATGATCCTATGATTCATCTGTCTTGAGAGTCTTGAAGGATGTCTTGAGTGACACGATTTAGTGGTGACCTGGCAGTACTGGGTTAATGGTTTGGATGTGATGTTGTTAAAGATCTCTTCCAACCAAAAGATTGGGTGGTTCTGTAAGCATGGACCCATCTTCAAGCATGAACCTGGATTGGCTTCACTCCCCAGCTCACTGTCCTGGGGTCGATGAAAACCATACAGAGCAGGAGAACAGGGCTGCTGGGAAAAATACAGCTGGCCAGTCTGAAAGTCCTCTATGCCTCCATCATCCCCCACCCAGTTATCATGTGAGACCTCCCCTTCTTTGCAATAGTGGCTCCAAGCACAGCAGTGCATTGGTGTCGCGTAGTGAACGGGTTGCGCCATGCCTATCCCAGCGGAGGAGCACTCTTGCTTTTATGCTCTAGGGCCAATGAGCAGGGAAGATGAGTTAAGAAAACAGTCGTGCCTTGCTCATTGGCAGTAGATCAACAGCATCAATGCTCCCCCTTCCTCCCTGCCCCAGCTGCGTGTTGGGAATGCAATGTTCTCCAGCACTTCAGCAGGTGACATGATTCCAGATTGCTTTACAGCGTCCAAATGATTTGTGCAGACATAGTGTAGCTGGGCAAGAAAAACCCCAAAACAACCCCAGACTAACCCACCCGAGGAACCCGTGGTTAGCTTCACATACGTGTGTGAGTATTTCCGTGCTTGCAGCTCTGCTGTGTTGCTGTCCAGTGATTCCCACTGATTATCTAACCATATGTCACATTCTTCTCTTATAAAAATTAGCACAAAGCTGACTCGAAACGTTTGTTGGGGCACGTTATATCGGCTACAATAACACGTGGTCTTACCCTGCTGGGGTTGGATGCAATGCCACCATCCCCACCCGATGCAGGATGAGGCCTCTGGTGAAGAAAAGCCTGCAGGATACGGCAGAAGTGACCAGGGCTGTGGCTTAGGGACGTGCTCAGCTCATTTGGTGCACGAGGAATATGCTTCCACAGCCTGGACAGGTGCAGATGGTCCAGCCCTGCGCAGCACAGGCAAAGCTCCCTCTGAGCTAAGAAGAGAAAAGAAAACAGATTGAAAATTTGCAGTTGCAATTGAAGTCTGTTGAGCAAGATCAGAGCAGGTCTGAAACATCCAGATGTTGTGTTTTCCTTTGGAAAAGGTTGTTATCCAAAGGTGCCTCTCGGCGCTGAAGGTTTGCAGCAAGAATTAGACAGTCCTGGCTGTAATCCTTGGCTCCCCTTCCAGTTACACAGAGAGTGAGCACTGGGCACCCAGGTAGGTCATACTCAGAAGCCCTTGATAGCTTCATGTGGCAGGTCCTGCACCGCAGCAGAGCCAGGAGAGACCCGAGTCACTGTCCTCAGGGATGCCCTACAAATGCACACGCAGTGACGTTTATCGCAGGTTTGGCCTTCCTGTTAAACCACCGGGGCAGCTGACTGACAGGGGAGTGAGAACGACCCAGACAACAGAGAAGTGGCAATATTTTGTGAGACAAGGAAGTGGCTCCCCAACGCTAACTGCCCCGCGGGGTTTCACACCGCCGTGCCTGCTGAACTTCCAGGAGAACTGGAGCTGCGCCGCAGCACGGTGAAGAGGAGGATCTCTGCAGCTAGCCCGTGCGAGCTGAGCTGCTTCAGATGAACTTGCTTCTTGGTCTAGCTAGAAACCTCTGAAGGGAGGACAGCTGAGAGCTGCTGTCTGGGCACGTCACACCAAGCCCACCGTTTGGGATGCCGCGGTCTTTTGTGATGGGACATTAGGGACAGATTGTCTGGGTTTGGCCAGTAAACTACAGGGATTCAGTGCACAAGGTGTGTAGATCACCTGTAAACAGACGTGACTCTGTCGAAAAAGGTGGTGGTGTAGCTGAGTCCTTTCTCGCCAACTCGAGGTGTCTCTCTGTTCCATGGTCTGCATGGTTTACAGACAAGTTATGATCATCAGCGATGGATGATATGATAGTTATTAAAAATATAGGCTGACAAATGACATATCCTTGGCTGTGGAATGAAATACTTGGCAGACCAGATGTGCCTTCTTATCACTGAGTTCTCCAGCTTACCCACTCAATATTGATAACATGCTCAGAGGAGTTAGGACAGCCCTGCCAATAAACATAACTGCCTAAAAGCTGTCTGGAACAAGGCTTCAAGATAAGTGAAGAGACAATAGGGTTCTTTCCTGAAGTCGTTAGAGGTTAAAAACTGCCTTTTTGGAAGATGGGTGTAAAGCTGAATTCACTGTACTGGGAGGTTACTGACGAGTTCCCTCAAGGCTTTGGCTAGGCCATCTCCCACACATCTCTGTGCAGAGACTTTTGTGCATTGCTTAGAGCTGAGGTTGCCAAAATACTGATTTGATAGCCTTCAGACACATTCTTTAAAAGGATGACTACTAAGATGAGAAATTTTGCAGATGATGCAAATAATTCAGTGCTGTAAAATTAAATCTGGCCACAAGGCAGTGCCAAAGGAGTTGGTGATCCCGAGCAGCTGGGCAAAGAAACGACTGACGTAACGCACTGTTAACAAAAGCAGAGCACGTGCAAAACACTCACCTTGACCACACATCAACCTAGACGAGCCCCTAGATGTAACATTCAGCAAAAAGAGCTGGGAGAACTCTGCAAATGAACTTTCAAGTTCATTAGAAGAGGGAGTTGTAATGATGAAGCTACATCTCCGTGGTGGTTTCTGGCTGGGTGACTCCAAAGGGGCTGAGCTGACCTAGCAATCACATTCAGGATTAGGAGAGATGGGTAACAGCTGCCATAAAGATGGGAAAATGAGTAGAGGAGGTGGTTTCCAGGTGGAAAGGGATGACAGCAGGAGTTACAGTAAAGGTTTGTCAGATCATGATTGACACAGAACAAAGCAAATAGAAACTCTTCGTTCACTGCTTGTTGTAAGAATTAGAGGGGACCTGATGATGCTGTCACACAGTTAGATTTAAACCAACACAAGGAAGTACCTTCTCATACAAAGCATAATTAAATTGTGGAACTCATTGCCACAGGATGTGGTGGAGGCCAAAAGTTGTAAATGGCTTGGGAAAGGGATCAAAAAAAAAATTGAGGATAGATCCATGGGTGGCTGTTAAAACATACTGGTCTGGAAACAGCCTCTGCTTTGGGAAGTCCATAAACCATGGACTGCCTGAAGGGAGAAGGGTTCAGCAAGGAAGGGATTGTGCTGAACCTCCTTCTTGAGTGTCCTCCTCCTGCCTGTGCTGATAGATGGGCTGCTGGCCCATGTGGCCTTCTGGTGTGACTCTGGATAGGTCCCAGCTCTGATGGGTCTGTTTGGGTCATGTCTCTTCTTACTCCCTTTTAATTAAAAAACCCAAAACCACCAACAAAATACAACTCAAAACACAAGAGGGAGAAGAACTAAGCCCAGCCCTCCACACACTGCTAGTAGGCAACCTGGTAGATGTTTTATTTTCTTTAGAGTGGACTTTGTGTTGCAAGTGGCAGGAAGCCATGAACCACAAAAATAAAATAATTCTAACCTTAGTGCTAAGTAAGGAAAACAAAGATGGTTCAGCAATTAGCAGCATTATGTATGTTAGTACTAAGTAACTGCAGATGTCAGAACTTGAGCCCTTTGCATTCCTCGCAATCCTTTGGAAACCAAAGCCCTTTGCCGCGGCTCTGCATTATTACAGTTATTTTGGGTCTGGGAGGGAGCAGCGAGGGCTCTCAAAATGTTGAAATATGTGCTCTGCTAGGGCTGGCCGGGCCTTACCTGTGTCTGACTCACTGTCCTGCATACTTCTGCTGCCTTTCCAGGCCAGCGTGCGCTGCAACAGCTTGCTCTGCGAAGACATGCGCTGGCCATGAGTCATTAGCAAACATGCGGAGCTAATTGGCAAAATACTCGTAAAAGGGTTTGAAGGTGGGTTAATTCATCACCCTGCAAACTGTCCCCGGGCTATTGTTAAAAAGAGCAGGAGTCTCGAGGTCCAGTATTTTATGATTCATTTTGCCACGCAGTGAAAAACAGGCTCTATGTCAACCTACGTTCATTACAGTGAAGACTGCAAAAGCTTTATTGGCTTTCCCGACATTCCCTCCGCGCCGCGCGCGTTCATATGGACCGCACATTTCTAGCAACCGGCAAGAAGGCACGAAACGAAGTTTATTGTGTTTGCTTATGTTCAGCTCAGCGTGCCCTTAAAAACTGCCTCTTCTGGTGGCTTTAGCTCTTCCCACCTGCATTTATTTGAACTGCGAGGACGAGCGGAAAAGAAGCGTAGAAATAGATGAGACCGGCTTCGATGCTGAAGATTTGGCCACCTGATGAATCTGGCTGGCATGCACAGGACCTTCAGCTCTAAGAGGATGCTGGTAATGGAACAGTAATGAAGAAGAATTTTCCCTTACAGAAATATAGATTATTATTTTTTTTAAATTAGGAGTAGTTATGTTTTTACCTAGAACTTATACTTCCAAATGGAGGCTCACCTTCAGAGATCTGCTTAGGTGAAACATGCAGGCTCACGCTTCACAGAATCACAGAATCAGTAGGGATTGGAAGGGACCTCGAAAGATCATCCAGTCCAATCCCCCTGCCACAGCAGGATTACCTAGACCAAGTCACACAGGAACACATCTAGGCAGGTCTTAAACATCTCCAGAGTAGGAGACTCCACAACCTCCCTGGGCAGCCTGTTCCAGTGCTCTGTCACCCTCACTGGGAAGGAGTTCCTTCTCATACTGATGTGGAACCTCTTGTGCTCCAGCGTACAACTGTTACCCCTTGCCCTATCGCTAGATGACACTGAGAAGAGCCCAGCTCCATCCTCTTGACACCTACCCTTCAAATATTTCTAGACATGAATGAGGTCACCCCTCAGTCTTCTCTTCTCCAAGCTCAAGAGACTCAGCTCCCAGTTTACTCACTAATGATATTACCCACATGTTTTCCTGGATGGGGACTCTCTCTACTCACAGCCAAATTCTCCAGCTTATAAAAGCAGATAACTGAGTTTTTTATGGCCTTTGCTTACGCCAGGAATGTCAAACGCTTGTATGTTCTTGTGAAAGGTCTGTGGGAGGGAGGCATGACTAGTGAGGAGCTTGGTGTAATTCTCCATAATACTGTGTTGAGAAAAGGTTAATAGAGGACCCAGCTGTGACCTGTGTGGGAGCAGAGCCAAACTCTGCTCATCAGTGCTACCTTTGTACCCTTCTCCTGGACGGTGGTGGGGTGCTCCTTATCTCCTTGTGCTGGCTGGCACTCGAGCTCTCCTTTGAAACTTCAGTGGTGCCTTTCAGCTGTAGGTTGGTTTGTTGTGTCCCGGGATGCTGGGCATTGCAAATCCAGGATGTTCTCCTGCCTGCATCCCGCTGCACCGAGTTCTGCTCTGCAGAGTCACACATATGGCCAAAAGAACTGTTGTAATTTCCAGCTCAACTGATCTAATTTGGAGGCTGAATACATTCTTCATACAACGGTCTGCTTGGAGTCTGAGCTAAACTCAGAGTGGAAGAGCAGATGCCAATGGCTGTATCATGACCAGGTTTAAGCATAGGGAGATAAATAATGGAGGCAGCCAGGGACTACTGCTCTCCCCAATGAAACCTGCTTATTACTTGCCTCTTGTTGTTTCAGTTAATATTTTACATTTGTGTTACTCTGAGGAAATGGGAGGGGAGATGAGGAGAGACACTGAAGAAACCTCTCATTCAGACGATAGTGTCTAAGACCCACCTGGATATGTTCCTGTGTGACTTGGTCTGGGTGATCCTGCTGTGGCAGGAGAATTGGACTGGATGGTCTTTCAAGGCCCCTTCCAACCCCTAATGATTCTGTGATTCTGTGATAATTAAGTTGCTTGGTTTAGTTTTGTCTCATTGACAATTATTTCAATTAAACTGGACATTTCTGGAGACAGTTTTTTCTTTTCAGTTGAAAAATGCCTTCTCCATCCACAAACTTAAAAAATGCATTAATTAAAAAAATCCAGCTCAAACCCTTTTGAATTGTTTGTGAATTGTCATGTGGGAATTTCATTTTATCCTAGGGAGACTTGGTAGTGGATTTCTTGTGGGGTGTCTTGGTTCTGTTTGCATTAGCACAGAGTAAAGTGGCAGAGATCTTGGGTTGACTATTTTGTCTGGCATTTTCTCTGGGAGGCTGGATTCTCTTACATGACACAGTCAGAGCCCCCATATTGATGGGGAGCAAGACTGTCTAGCTTAGGTTTCAGAGAGGCATGCAAAGAAGAGTTGAAATGAGCATGAGCCTTTATGGCCCTTGCCCTGGGTACTTCGCCAGCCTCCACATCTGCTCTATCATGCTGGGGAGTGACACCTTCCTACTGCTGTGACAACAGCAATTGAGCTCGGGGGGTCATTTGCACTATATGGTTTACAATGGTGACATTTTCCTATGGGGTGATCCACAACATGGGGAGGTGGAACACCTCCCTTTTGAGGAGAGGCTGAGGGAGCTGGGGCTCTTTAGCTTGGAAAAGTGGAGACTGAGGAGTGACCTCATTAATGTCTATAAATATGTGAGGGGTGGGTGTCAGGAGGATGAAGCCGGGCTCTTCTCAGTGTCATCTAGTGACAGGATGAGGGGCAATGGTTGTGAGCTGGAACATAGGAGGTTCCACTTCAATATGAGAAGGAACTTCTTCCCAGTGGGGGTGACAGAGCACTGGAACAGGCTGCCCAGGGTGGTTGTGGAGTCTCCTTCACTGGAGATGTTTAAGACCCACCTGGATGTGTTCCTGTGCGACTTGTTCTAGGCGATCCTGCTGTGTTAGGGGGATTGGACTGGATGATCCATTGAGCTCCCTTCCAATCCTCAATGATTCTATGGTTCTCCCTTGTCCTCCTGAAACACCCTTCCCGTTGCACTGACAGGGACCGTGGTGATTGCACCAAGAACTGAGCAAAACCCAAAAGAAGTTTATAGCCCATCGGTGGGCATCCAGAGCAAGGAACTTGGAAACCAAGGTTCTGTATCAGTGGATACTCTGACTAATCCCTTTGCCTGAGACCCAACAGGTACATTCAAAATCACTGGCAAATACTTGTTTTGTCATCACAGAACATTAGGGATTGGAAGGGGCCTCCAAAGATCATCTAGTCCAACCCCCTGCCAGAGCAGGATCACCTAGACCAAGTCACACAGGAACACATCCAGGCAGGTCTCACTTTGTTCTGCAAGAATTGTAGCTGTTCCTGTAGCCATGTCAGCTGGAACTACTACACAAAGAACTTCACCAACTTCCCTTCATGGCCTGTAGCAATGTCAGTACTGCTGTTGGACAAAGGTACTGGTGTGTGAAATGGAAGCAAAGGAAGGGAAAAAAGAAGCAACCAAAATTCTCCAAACTGTCAGAGATAATTTTTTCCAGTGGTGCAGAGATGTTGGAAGTGGTGGGTGTCAGAATTAAGCACCAAATTCTTCATTTCCCCCTTTGGTCTCATTATAAAGGGGGATATTTGCTCATAAAATAGATGTTTTTCATCACTTCTTTTCAGGGCCAGGCCCCTGTCAGGCATGCAGATGCTGAATTGGCCATAGCATGTGATGTTTCAAGATTTCAGAAGCTCCATTAAGAGTTGGGACTGTTGCCATTGGCTTGATTGGCTCCAAGATTACACCCTTGCTGCTCCTTGGAAGACATCTTGACAAACACTATGATGCACGGCTCCCCAAGGAGATTCCTGCTACTTCATCGTTTTGATGAGGCTGTAAATAACAAAAGAGCTTCACTCATCAAGCGCTCCTCCAGTCCCAGCTCGACTCTCAGTAGTCAGGAGCAGGCACCAGCAAAATGTTCATCAGTCCCTTTGAATCTCAGAAGAAATGTTGAGTAAAGACGGCAGGAAACTCTCCATGGGAAACTGTCGACGTTTCTACTTAATGTGTTTTGGTTTTGTCAACGTTTGGCATCTGCGAATCAGCTGCTGAAGTGCTTGGAAAACACAGGAAAACACAGTTTTTAGGGGAGGGTGCGCGGAACACATGGACACGTGGATGCACTCAGCGAACGTCACACCTTTCTCTCTAAAATATGCATCCCACCTATATACCAACTCAGAGTATCACAGTAATGATAAGGTTGGAAAAGACCTTAAAGATCATCCAGTCCAACCTAAATCCAAATAAACCCAGTAATCCTAACATCTACCATCTAGATCATGCCACTCAGCACCTCATCCAGCCTAACCTTGAACACCTCCAGGGACAGTGACCCAACCACCTCTGTGGGCAGCTCATTCCAAGACTGGATCACTCTTCCAATGAAAAATCTTTTCCTAATGTCAAGTCTAAACCTCCCCTGATGGAGCTTAAGACTGTGACCCCTTGTCCTGTCTCCAGTGGCCAGGCAGCAAAGATCGACCCCTGTCTGACTACAACCACCTTTCAAATATAGACAGCGATAAGGTCATAGAATCATAGAATCATAGAATCATAAAATCATGAAGGGATTGGAAGGGATCTCGAAAGATCATCTAGTCCAATCCGCCTGCAACAGCAGGATCACCTAAACCAAGTCACACAGGAACCCGTCCAGTCGGGTCTTGAACATCTCCAGAGAAGGAGACTCCACAACCCCCCTGGGCAGCCTGTTCCAGTGCTCCGTCACCCTCAACGTGAAGAAATTCCTTCTCAGGTTGATGTGGAACCTCCTATGTTCCAGCTTACAACCATTGCCCCTTGTCCTATCACTACATGACACCGAGAACAGCCCAGTGCCATCGTCCTGACACCCACCCCTCAAATATTTGTAGACATTAATGAGGTCACCCCTCAGTCTCCTCTTCTCCAAGCTAAAGAGACCCAGCTCCCTCAACCTCTCCTCATAAGGGAGGTGTTCCACCTCTCTTATCATCTTTGTTGCCCTACGCTGAACTCTCTCCAGCAGCTCCCCATCCCTCTTGTACTGAGGGTCACCCCTGAGCTTCCTCTTTTCCAGGCTAAACAAACCCAGCTCCCTCAGCCTCTCCTCACAGGGTTTATCTTCCAGCCCCTTTACCCTTCGACTCTGGACTCGTTCCAGCACCTCGACATCTTTCTTAAACTGAGGGGCCCAGAACTGAACACAATCCTCCAGGTGCGGTCTAACCAGTGCCGAATACAGGGGAAGGATAACCTCCCTTGACCTGCTGGCCACACCATTCTTGATGCAGGCCAGGATGCCATTGGCCCTCTTGGCAGCCTGTGCAAACTGCTGACTCGTCCTGTTGCCAACTGAAATGTGTGCATGTGGACATGAGAAGAGAACATTTTCAGCCAGCTAGTCGCTTTGAAGGCAGACTTCTTTGTTTACAAGAAAATAGTTTTGTCAAATGAGCTAGGAGTTGGATGACTCGAAAGCCGTTCTAGATGGGCTGTGGGGCAGGATGTCGCTGTTGGTGTTCTCAGAGTAGATCACTAGGTCCTCCAGGCTTCTCCATCCTGAACTGTTATAACTCCCTGGTGGGCTGCCATCTGCTCCGGTGGCTGCTGAGTCCTGCGCGAGCACTTTAGGGACAGAGCTTGGCCCCATAGCCATCCGTGGCAAAAGTCTTGTTGGCTTCAATGAACCTGGATTTCATCCCCAGCCCTGGGAACATTTTTACAGATGTCCAAAGAGCAAAGTGTGTATCCTCTAACCAAAGGGTCCCCCCTTACTTACTGTTACGCTGTGCACTTGTACACATGATAGTAAACTCAAGCCCTTTAGGTACCTGCTCATATTCGGGGCCCAGTGGAAGGATTCCCACCTCCTGTTTTCATTTAAATTCATCAGATTTGGCGTAAATACCTTATTAAAGGTCTCTCATGTAGATTGCTTCCTACAGTAAAGGGGTGAGACAAAGGGATGAGACATCTCACAATTGGCTTATATAACCTTACAAAAACCTCCCTTAAGTCTGGCTCAGGAGCTACCGGCTTTATCAGAAGCTGAACTGCTAAGAGGTCTGTTGC
Organism: Rhinopomastus cyanomelas; assembly: GCA_013400115.1. Lineage (NCBI taxonomy): Eukaryota > Metazoa > Chordata > Aves > Bucerotiformes > Rhinopomastidae > Rhinopomastus > Rhinopomastus cyanomelas. The sequence goes on along the minus strand of VXBP01008419.1, from coordinate 580,339 downwards.
ACTGCCTATCGGTGAGCCAAACCCTGCAAGACAAAGCAGGGAAAGTGTCATCAATCACCTCCATCTAGGTGCACACTGATGGCCCAGCTGTCACTTTCGCAGTCAACAGCTCACAGAGCAAAGATGACATTGTCACCAACATGAAGGCAATCAAGGAGTTCAGATCCCCTCCGTGACCCTGGAGAAGGTGTTCACCCGTTGCCTTCACTTCTCCATTTAGAAGATGGAGCTAGTAACACTTAATTTGCTCACCATGTTTACTCAAATGATGAGCACCTCTGGGCAGAGGCAATCTCTTACGACTTGTCTGTGAAGCCTCATAGAATTGTCTCAGCTCAAACTCCAGGTACTACACGAGCGCAAACGATAGTACTTGGTAGAGGGCAGATTTCAGACTGGAAATCTCCTACCAGATAGTTGTCATTCTCTTCTGGTTTTGGGACTTGGCCCTTTTCAAGATGATCTTGTTTTGGTTTGGGTTTTTTTAATTAGGTACAAAACCAAATCCCAAGGGCCCTCTGTCTCTGATTCCCATTAAAATTTACATTTCACTCACTGACTCAGAAATGTCCCAGGATTTCCCTCTTAGATTTTTAAGTGGCCATATGGCAGAAGGTTAGAAAGCGTAAACTTGGTCTGGTGCTGGAGCTGCAGCTGTAGTCAGAAGCTTTGTGATGAAGTTCAGCTGGAAGAGCAGAGGAGAGGAGGAAAAAAAGCAAACCTCAACAGAACACAAAGCAAGGCAATGCCATCACCGTCTTTCAAAGACAAATTCATTTCACCTTTGTCAATGACTGTGGTTTCCAAGGATAAAGATCAAAGTGATGACCGTGGGCAGAGCTATGACAAACGCCGAGATCAGCCTGTTAAGCCCCAGCATTGCTGCTACAGTTAGACTGGTGTCTAGACTAGCAGTGGGTGCTCGTGCCAGGCTTGGCAAACGTGGCAGTGAAGTGCTTGCATCAGAGCGAGAAGAACGAGGCATCCAAATAGCAGGCGAGAGGGAGCAGCCAGACCTCAGGACAACGGGACTGCCAAAAGGAAGTACAGAAAAGAAAGAATACAACAATTACCAACTAAAAAAACCCCAACCCCACAGCCTCCCCTCGATGTTTGTTGCCTGGACTAAGGAAAGACAAGCTGGGAAGATGCAGCCCCTTCCTGGTTTTTGTGTTTCGATGCATGTGTGCAGGAAGCTGAGCTACCTGGGGGAAAGCAGTGCCAAGTCCCTTATCAAGGCAGACGAGCTGGCTTCACGTTCCTCTAGCCCTTTCATGTGGAAATGAGGCTGCTTGTGATGAGGCCAAGCCCACGTTTGCAATAGCTCAGCTGGGATGTGAGCAGGGTGAGGTGAGGGTTCAGGTGCCTGCTCAGATTGTTGCTACAACAAGATAGAAAGAGGGAGACCTCACCTGAGGGCAGAGAGAGCTTTTCCTCTTCCTCATGGGAAGGACAGGAAACCCTTGCTGAAGTCTGAGCTGATGGAAGGTATGAGAGGTGATTTAAGCTGGTGAGGGGACCCGCTCTGCAGGGCTGCCGTGTTCCTTCCAACACCTCTTGCACGGACCCTTAAAAATAACACCCTGTCATGTCCCAGAGGAGGCAGGTGGGTAAATGATGTGAGGACACACACAGCCACAGCAGTTTCTGTTTTGACACGCAGGGCCATCTCTGCACTCACACTTTTCCCCTGGAGCATGTGCTTGCTCAAGGGCTGCAGGTTTGGGTGGAGGAGAGAGGAGTGATGGCATCATGCTCTGCGTGAGGGACCCTGTGCCTGGCTGAGCCTGAGGCTGTCCCACTCTAAGAAACCACACAGCATGGGACAGGTATAAACTCTAGAAAAGCGAGTTTATGAAGACAGGCTGAGAGAGCTGGGGTTGTTCTGCCCAAAGACAAGAAGACTCTTGGGGCTGTTTAGTTTGAGGCTTAGGGGAGACCTCATCGCTCTCTACCACTGTCTGAAAGGACATTGTAGAGATGTTATTGCTGGTCTCTTCTCACAGGTCATTAGTGACAGAAGCAGAGGGAATGGTTTCAAGCTCCAACAGGGGAGGTTTAGATTGGACATCAAGAAAATATTCTTCATGGGAAGAGTGGTCAGGCACTGGACTGGGCTGCCCAGGGTGGTGGTTGAGTCACCATCCCTGGATGAGTTTAAAAGATGCTTAGATGTAGTGTTGGGAGATCTGGTTTGGGGTAGAGTAAGTTTGATGATTGGACTCAATGATCCCAAGGGTCTTTTCCAACCTGAGTGATTCTATGACTTGGGAGGACCTGATAGTGATTCCAGTCCCTGAAAGGCTGAGGAAGAGCTGTTCACAAGGGCACTACATAATAGGACAAGGGGCATGGGTTTAAGCTGCAAAAGGGTAGATTTCAGCTGGGCACGAGGAAAAAGTTTTCTAATCTGAGGATGGTGGATCTCTGGAAAAGGTTGCCTAGACAGGTGGTGGAGGCCCCATCCTTGGAGATATTCAAGGCCAGGCTTGATGGGACTCTAGTTAGCTATGTCCCTGCTTGTTGAATGGGCGCTGGACTAGATGACCTTTGGAGGTCCCTTCCAACCCAATCGATTCTAGAATTCTCTGATTCTAAAAAATGAATGCCACTCAATTTTTAGAAACTTCTCAGACACTTCAGAGCAGCTGGTTCTCATCACAGTTACATTGGCTTCTGCCAGTCGTGATAAGTTCAAAGGAAGCTAAGGAAGTCGTGATAAGTTCCAATGTCATTGCCAATGGATGAAGATAGACCAGAGGAAATATTTTCATGAACCCCGATGAATTGAACTCTGCTTCACACGGCAGCTGGAATTGTCCACTGCCAGGAAGATGGCTAGTGCTTGCTAAAACCAATTAGCTAAGACTTAGACTGGTCATAGGCTATTCTCAGCTCCGCTCTGACTCACCCGCATCGCCTCAGGTGAGGTTCTTGAATATTTGTGCCTTAGTTTACCCACTAGAATAGCAACAGTCTCATGGAGTGGTGTGAGAAGTAGTTAATTAATATTTGGAAAACAGCTTGTGCCTTGATGTCTTTGTGCCTTTGTTTACCCACCAGTAATATCAGAGCTAGTAACTGTCTCATGGACTGGTACAATGATTAATTAATTACTTGAAAAGCAGTTTGAGATCCTTGGATAAAAGATCCTATGCAAGTAAAACATATCATTAAAACATCTCCTGGGCCTCTGTGAAGTTAAAATAGAGCTGGAGCTTCTTAGCCATTCAAATAATTAAACCATAAATACTATTTATATTAATCTTTCCTTCAAAAAATAATCTAATCTAGGCAGAGATACCAGTCAAAGAATGAAAAATGTTTCAAATTCAGGCGACCTATCAGTCTGAAGAGCTCAATTCTTAATTGCTTCTTGATTTCTATCAATGGGAAATGAGAGCAGGTTTATTTGCAAATGTGCTTGCAGAAGCTTTGGGCAGCTGGGAGGACACCCGCTGTTCCGCTGCGAGGTTTCAGGCTGCATCTTCACATGGGTTCGGCTGTGCTGCACAGAGTTTCTCACAGTAGCCAAGCAGATGATCCTATTTGACTTATTAACCAACAGGGAGGAGGACTAGCCTATCTTAAAGATATGTCAGAGTCCCCCTCCAAAAATGTGGGTGCGTTGAAGCTGGGTTGCAAGAGCAGCTTCTCCTGCCAGGGATGGTGCCAAAGGGACAACTCAGTTTGGTGCTGGCCATCAGCCACTGATCTACTCAGCCTTTTGCATCCTTGTGCTTCTGTACTGAAAGAGAGTCACGACTGCACGCCCCGAGCCAGCTCTGCACAGATGCATGGGCAGAGAAAGTCCAGAGCAGTACAAGGAGCAGTAGAAGAATCCATGGAGTCCATCTTCAGAGTCATCTTTCGTTCAGAGGTGTATATGCCACACATGAAAGCCTTTCTCAGTGACTTCCCTGGGACTCACTGAGGTGCCAAATGCATGCAGTTTGGCCCACGCTTTGTGTCTTTCTTCCTCTCCAGTTGTTTGTGCACATTTTTATGCTTCACAGGAGAAGAGCAGGGGTGCAGAATCAAGGTCATGCTTTGGCCTCCTGTGCCGGGAACCTGTTAGCATAACAATCTGCTGTGCTGGGCGTTCAAACCACCATCCCACGGGAGCCTTCCAACAGCTCAGGTGGCCTTGTCTCAGCCTTTTCCTGGCCTCCCACTCCTCTCTGCCCATGGAATATTTTGCAGCAAGTAACCTGTGTGGGAATGTGGGAAGGAAGAAAGGGTGTAATTGCCTTCCTAAGCTCCAGTGCTTTCATTAGTTAAATGTCCTCCTGCCTTTTCCATGCTAGTCCAGCTTCTACTGAAAATTCATCAGACTTAAAGAGGCCTCTAGGGCCACTTGAAAGTATCCATCAGATAAAACCAATTGCCACCCTCCTTATGCACAGGCAAGGAAGCAGACACAGGGAGACTGGTCACACGGGAAGGGGAGGAGGGACCCGGTGACTCAGAGCTTTTGCCTCCCAGCTTTTGGCTTTAGAGGACACTCCAGTACAAAAGCACATGGCTATCTCTCAGCTCATGAATAATCTCACTGATTTAAGCTGTAAACTTCAGCATCAGGGGCTTAACCACCTGACCGTGCTTGCCAAGAGCAGATAAATAGTAGAGCAGCTCTGGATAGGTCCAAGATACTCCTGACCTGGAGGAAAAGCAGCAAATAGTAGTCTCCTTGGTTTTCTGTCTAAGAGAATCACTAATAGGGGTGAAAAGATGGCCTGGTCCCTGATGTGAGAGGTCTCTTGGGGATGGTGGATCTCCTGTGCCAGTCTCAGGAGCTGTCTTCATGCTGGACGTGAGTAGACCTAGTCACCTTCCTTACAATCACCCTGTTGAATGCAGGTGGGGGGCTGCTTAGCTGCCTGCAGTGACATTGACCTTGATGATGATTCCCCAGGGCAGGATGCCCAGATAGTGTGATCCCAGTCCCCAGGCTATGGGGGGGACCTGATTCCCCTGAGAGGGATAAGGAACACTTCCATATATCTGGATGCCAACTGTCCTCTCCTGACTGGGATTTACTGAATTCTTTATCCCTTTGCTCATACAGAATTGAAAAATGACCTGGTCCTGAAAGAGCCTCATCCATCAGCAGAGACATCCTTTAAAACTCCACAGCCCAGCTCAGGATATGCTTTACTCCCCCGCAGCTGCTTTTGAACTTGCATTTCTAGCAAAGGGCTAAGATGAAGGAGGACACAAGAAGGAAGGAGCTCTGATCCTGTTGTTGATGGAAGAAGCCAAGCAACCTAAGTGATACGTGGCTTGCCCTCCAGGCGGCTGGACTAGCTCTCCCTTCTATTATGCAAAGTGATAGTTTCACAGACAAAGCAGAGGGAACCAGAGATACCAGAACGTTTGGGAAACACGGTGTGTAGTTGAATGAAGAGCATGTCTTCCTTCTTGTTATTGATATGGGATTTCAGCTGGATGCCTGTTTTTCAACATTTCCCTAGAGGTGAAAGATGCTCTGAGAGGGAGTAGAAAGACCATGAAGCCAACCAGAACTGGAGCAGTAATGTAGAATGGTTTGGGTTTCGCAGACTGGAACTTATGGTGGTTCAGATGTGGGCAGTGAGAAGCCCAGCACATGCTGAAGCAGTGCTAGCTTGACTTTTAGGTCTGAGGTCTGTGTTGCTGGCTGGCTGGAAGCCCTCTCAGTCTCAAGTTACCCATCCTGAGAGGGGAATATGTGAGTATTTTCTCTGCTTTGTGACTGCACTGTTATTTCACCAATAGGTCCAATCCTTGAGCAGCATAGAATTCATACCCATTGAGAGCAGAGACAGGAAGATTCTCCTATCATCCTTGCTAGGTTGGCCCCTCTCATGCTTGTTTTGCAAACCCACTGATGGGCAGGATGCACAGACTTCATCTCGCTGATGACGGCATTGCTCTGTGCATGGAATAACCAAGCTACTCATTTTTTAGAATCTAAAAATGTGCTGGGTTGGAAGGGATCTCCACAGATCTTCTAGTCCAATTCCCTGTACAACAAGCAGAGACATCTCGAACTAGAACTCAGAGCCCCACGAAGCCTGCCCTGGAATGTCTCCAGGAATCGGGCCTCTACCACCTCTCTAGGCAACCTGTTCCAGTGATCCACCACCCTCAGATTAAAGAACTTTTTCCTCATGTCCAGACTCAATCTGCCCTTTTCTAGCTTAAAATGGTTCCCCCTCGTCATGTTGTTCCATACCTAGTGAACAGTTCTTCATGTGTCAGCCTGCCCTTGTGGCTTTCTGATAACTGCAGCTCAACGGATTGACTCTCAGACTGGGAAGAATGGCCCTTGTTTTCACTCAGAGCTGTGGGCTATCAGGTCTTGGGCTGGTTTCTGAAGCACTTCACTCTGTGATGAGAATGGAGCTGGGCTCTTCTCAGTGTCACCTAGTGATAGGACAAGGGGCAATGGGTGTAAGCTAGAACATAGGAGGTTCCACATCAATATGAGAAGGAACTTCTTCACAGTGAGAGTGACAGAGCCCTGGAAGGTTCTACCCAGGGTGGTTGTGGAGTCTCCTTTTCTAGAGACATTCAAGACCCACCTGGATGTGTTCCTGTGTGACTTGGTCTAGGTGATCCTGCTGTGTCAGGGGGATTGGACTAGATGATCTTTCAAGGTCCCTTCCAATCCCTAATGATTCTAGGATTCTATATCCTTTACAAACCTGGTCCTGATACTGGACCAAATTCAGTCACCTCTCACTTCAGTAGCTTCATCTAGCTCTGATGCTGGAGTTTAAATCCATGTTCGATTTTCTCCTCTTTCATTCTCTCATAGGAACAAGACGGGAAACAGGGAGCTGCTTGCGTCAGGCAAGATGCTCAGGGACCCTGCAGCCTGCGTGCTGCTCCAAATCCGTTTGTGCTATGGCCCTTACAAACTGGCAGGTGGGAAGTGGGGCTGGACCTTACAATACTGCATTTTTAAGGATACTCTCCAAAATCCAAGGTATGGGAGAACCAAGGGCTTCACAACAGAGTGTGGAAAAACCTCAACACGTATTTGCTCAAACCCTTCCTCCAGGAAGCAAGTGAGACTGTGATGGACAAAGCTTCTTCTGGCATGGGGCCAGTCAGCCGGACCACCGCTCGCCGAGCCCCAGCCTACATCCCACCCTGCAAAACCACAGCAGGAAAAAGCTGACAAGGTTCAGACGGTTGGTAGCACTCTACCTGCGCTCACGACAGGAACATCAGCCAAGGCTAGCGTCTCGGTGTCTGGCCAAAGCGGATAGCAGACGACTGTCTGAAGCTGGGACCTGGGAAAATGGGGATAACATCAGGAAAAAACAAAAACATCTTACGTACCTACTGCTCCCATCTCATCTCGCTCTAGGGAGATGCCTACTTGTCATGGACTGAGTCAGTGCCTGGTCTCGTGGTCCTTGGGCACCCCACAGAGCCACAGTGTGCTTTCAGACTCGGGGCTGTTGGCACAGCTTGTCCTATCTGCTGCAGCGAGGACTTCACAGCCGCGCTGCAAACAGGCGGCTTGGCTACGTCCGCCCTGTTTTGGCCTGCCGGTGCGTGTGAACAAACGCCCCGTTGGGTCGGCAGGTCACCATGAAGCAACAGCACCTACTTGAGAGTGTTGGTTGGTGTCTTTGAAAGATCTCCCTGGATTTTTACCACAAAGCATCTGCTGGGATCTGGGCTTTGATTCTATTCTCCATGGCTTTATCCCAGACTGGCTGGGATAGTAGCACTTTTGCCTCAGACACCACAACTGGCAACTCTCTTTTCGCGAAGGAATGGGGCAGTGGTTGTGTTTTGAGTGTGGGGAGGAGGAAAGGCTGTTTGAGGCCACTGGCTGCATGGGGGAGCTGCAGGGTTGTGGAGAATGGTAAGAAATCATCTTATTACCCCTTCCCCAGGTTGGTAACTCTGTCTGAGGGACCACTGCTTCTGGCTCTTCCATCATCCTCCTCCTCCAAGGGTCCCACACTCTTGGCACTTTCTAGCCAGCTGTGCCACCCCCAAACCTCCCCGCTGCTCCCCGGGCAAGTCCTGTCCCTTCAGCTTGTGGCGTGGCAACGTTCGGTTTTGTCGATGTGGCTGAGAAACGTCTGCTCTTCAAAAAACTACCTTTCCCTGAACCACGTTGAGGCCTTTTATTTCCTGCAGTGATGTGTTTACAAGATGCTGGTGGGGACCTCTGTGCAGATGAGATACTGTGAAAGCCAGGGCCAGCTCCCCAGTGAGGGGAATACAGCACAGATCCAATAGTCACCCAGGTTTCCAGCAGCTGTGGGGCAGGCCAGGTGAGAAGAGGGCAGGTTTGCCCTTTGGTGTGGCTCACCTCTTTGCCAGATGTGGTGTCTCACGCCAGCACCGCTGTGCTGAGCCTCACCAGCAGATGTGCCTGCTCTGTTGGCGTGAGCGGCCTCGTGTCTGCAGAAGAAGCACAGGAAGAGAAGCTACCACTGGCGAGCAGGACTCCGGTTGTGTTCATGCCGAGAGCTGGCCAGAGGAGGAGAAGACCTCATTCTCAATAGGGTCATCAAGATGTGGACATGAGGCTTCGGGTCATCAAGATGTGGACACGCGGCTTCATCTCTCGCTGCATTCAGACACGATTTCCCAGCTCCCTCTTGTTTAGAGGGAGAACAGCCTGTAAGAGGCAGTGCTGCTGTGGCTGCAAAGTTCATAAAGCACATGGGAGAAACAACCAGATGATTCTGAACACAAATCTACACCCAGCAACCAGACACTGCAGTGGTTCCTTTTTCTGCTGCGCTAAGAAACTCTGGCCATGATCTTAGGAGATGAAATAACAACAAAGAAAGCTCTTCTCTAAGTAGCAGCCTTCGGACTGAAATTAAAGCTCAACTGTGGAGCTTCTGCAATCCTCATCCGTGTTTGTTGTGTGCTGGACAAAATTCATGGCAGAGCACAAAGATTTGCACCTACCTGAGCTTGGGATGGTTTCGTTATTAGCAGGGCACAAATGAACGAGGTGGATGACGCGAAACCAGCTGCCAATAAAATCCCGACACCGGTTCTTCATCCCGTGTGAAACATCTTTTTATATATGTGCTATAAATAATGGAAATGATGCTCGTGTTTTATACTGGGGTGTAAACACCGGTCCCAACAGCAGTGACAAATGAACCACTCACATTTTCTGATTGCACAACTTGCCTAGAGGACGGACACATAATTACACTATAATTAAGTGTAATAAACAGAGGAGGAAAAATTATCACAGCCTCAACCGCATCAGCCAGAAGCTCTCTTCTAATTAAGTTATTTTATTAAACAAAATGTTTTTAAGGTGGGTCCCCTTTGTAAAAGTACATTATAGCCCATGCAATATAATTTACTTTATAAGTAAAACATGGCTTGTGTACGGACAGATCGTATCCGATAGGAATCGTGGGGAGACAGCCACTGGGTCCAGTCCAGCCCTGTGCTGAGTCCCCCACGCCCCTGCTTCAAGAAGCAGATCTTTGAGTGCTGCTCTGGAAAGCAGCAGCAGCTTTTCAGTTGTGCTCTTGTTGTGTTACACAGTTGGGGGGTTATTTCTTGTGATTGAAGGGGAGAAATGCTGGCAGGGAGTTTTGGTGTCATCCTGTCATGACACAGTAGAATCATAGAATCATTAGGGATTGGAAGGGACCTCGAAAGATCATCTAGTCCAATCCCCCTGACAGAGCAGCATCACCCAGACCAAGTCACACAGGAACACATCCAGACGGGTTTTAAACGTCTCCAGAGAAGGAGACTCCACAACCCCCTTGGGCAGCCTGTTCCAGTGCTCCGTCACCCTCACTGTGAAGAAGTTCCTTCTCAGATTGATGTGGAACCTCCTATGTTCCAGCTTACAACCATTGCCCTTTGTCCGATCACTAGGTGACACTGAGCAGAGCCTGGCTCCGTCCTGCTGACACCCACCCCTCACANGTCAGTCCCCAGCCTATACTGGTACCTGGGGTTGCAATGGACAACACAAGACGTAGCTCAAGAGAGGTCACATAGCTTGTGCTATTTGGAGTTCAGAGAGTCTCAAAACACTGTTCCTCACTGGTTCTGCTCAGTGCTTGGCATATTGTGAAGATGGAGTTGTCTTGGACGTTCCTGTGGCTGAAGAGATCCAAAACATCGAGTCAGGGAGACCGAGCAGTCTGCTCCTTCATGTGGCTAAGGCCATCGGACACCCTCTGGTTCATTCCTTTTAGAACTGCAGCTCATTTTTTCTAAACACCTGCCCCCAGCCACTCAGGGACTGACGACAAGAGCTATTAGAGCAGCTGTGGAGCATCACCCTGAATTCAGGTACTCCACCTGTTCCCCCTCCCCACAAAAGGTAAATACCTTTCAGCTTTTAGAATCTCAGCCATAAGATTCCCGCATCCCTGTGCCTCATTTCCACATGTCTCTTCCTCTTGTGAGTACTTGAGAGACTGTGATCAAACCATCCCTTAGCCTCTCTTCTCTAAGCTCATTAGATCACCCTGCCTGATAGCAATCTCTGCTGGTTTCCTGTCTCTTCAAGGCTCATGCAACATTGCAAAGTTCTTTGGGAACATCTCTGTACACCAGTGACCCCTTTTTCTTAACTGGTCTGCTCTTCAGCTTGCAAGTCACTGGTGAGGTTTGCTTGCAATGATTCAGGGCTTCTTTCAGATGATGGTAAAAAATAGCATAACCTCAGTGAGACATTCCTTTGGTACCTCCTAAGAAGGACATCTAAAAGTGGACTTACAGCCAATACAGGAGAAAGCACCCCTGGCCAAGGAAAGTCCAGGCAAAGAAGAAACTACATCCTAAAATATTGGTTGTCCATGGCAACACAAGGTCTTGAATGTAAAACATTGAAGATCATGTTATGGGACCATCTCCAGATACCCAATGAAGGTCACAGAATCATTGGAAGGGACCTCGAAAGATCATCCAGTCCAACCCCTCTGCCACAGCAGGACACCCCAGATCAAGCTGCACAGGAACGTGTCCGGGTGGGCCCCAAACCTCCCCAGAGAAGGAGACTCCACAACCCCGCCCGGGGAAGCCTCCTCCAGTGCTCCATCACCCTCACTGGGAAGAAGATGTTTTTCTCTAGCTCTGTTTACTCCATACTCAGCTTATTTGGTATCTGCTCATTTAGAACTCTCTGCTCTGACATGTTTGTAAACCTTTGACCCACAAGATGTTGTAGGTTATTGATGAGATTATTGATGTGTGTGGTCACTGCTTAAAGAGTGCTCCGGGCAGGACATTTATGTCATCGCCGGTCTGTAAGTTCCTGATGACCACTTCAGTTTCCTTCTTAACCCCATGCATTTTCAGCCGCATAGTGACCTGATTCCAACTGGGAGCTTCCATGAAAGCTTCCAGTCACAGATGTCGTAAACTGAAGCCATAGAGTCATTTTCAGATGCTTGGCAAACGCTAGACCACTGAAACTCAACGTGTCATAAGAATCCACTTGATCCCATCATCATGAGTGGGCAAAAGGAGGAGGATTATCTGTAGACCTCAGAGTGTTTTACAAAGGGAGGCAAAAGCTGCTATTCCCATTTATTGGATAGGGCAACAGCAAGTTGAGACCGGCACTAAGTCACACAATTAATCATCCAGAACACTGCCACTGAAACCCATAGTCTGGTCTAAACAGGTTCTCAGACTGCCCTCATCCCTGTAATGTCTGAGTAGCCTCCAGTAGTGCCTTAGGAGAATTTGGGCATGTCTACACTGGCTGATGCAAACAGCTCCCTGTCCTTCTCAGTCAAGTGGACAAAAGCCATCTCCTGACGGGACCCGTGTAGCCACTGTCCTGTGCCCCAATCTCTGAGACCCATCACAAAGTCAGAGTGAAAGCTCAATCTACCACCCAACTCACTCTAATTCATCCCTGTGGCTTCCAGGGCATAGCTTGCTCATGGGGCACAGACAAAGCAGATGTGAAAGTGCCTTTGAGAGTAGATAGACTCTTTTTCATTCCAAATGCAGCTTGATCACCTGCAGTGCTCCTCAGAGCATTTCCTCATGCTTTCATTCTCACTGAGCCCTGGACACAGGGTACAAAGCTGTTGGTTATCTCAGTAACTGTGAGGAAGGAGCTGGAAGACAGCCATATGAACAGGGATTTTGGGATGCACTGGCATATAGAAAGAAAATCTCAGAATTATAGGAAAATATAGGAAAGAGAAAGACATCTCTTTAAACTTGAGACGTACTCGTCATGAGCAAGACTACTTAAAAATTAGTAACTTAATGACCTGAAGGAAGAGTAGCTGTTATTACAGGGCATTGCACTGACAAAGCTCCTCTACATCACAACAATAATTCTCTCCAGACTTTCCTTCCAAGGGATGAAGAAACACCAGTGCATTCAGCCTCAGCCCCCTGGCAGGTGCATTACTTCCTTGGGAGAGCTGACACAGTGGTGGGAAGGCTATCCTTTGTAGTGGCTACCAAAGCCCCAAGTAACCCAGTAAGTCTGACACAGAGCCAAAGAAATGAGTCCTCCTCCAAGGAAGCTACAAAATGCCCAGCTGCCCTGACAGCTTGGCCCAGACTACCCAGGCTTATAGGTTTAGAAATAATTTGAGGGCTGCTAAGTTCATAGGAACTACTCCTAGCTCTGGAAGTCCCCAGTTCTTGAATGGCTGGAGGCTGGGAAAGCACAGTGTGGTTGTGTCCTGCTCTACTCACCCTGATTTGCCTTTCCTCCTGAGGTGTCTCCTTCCACAGTCTACTGCGATGGGCTGTTGGACAAGGTGAACTTTGATCCAGATGCTCTTGCCTGGCTCTGAACCCCTGCTGGCAGAGGCAGCAGTGTTTCTTTGCAGCTTTGCCCTTCTTGCCTCATGCACATGCAGTGAGGGCACACTTGGAAAAACAGACCTGGCTAACGTGGCTGCGGTCATGCAGGAAGTTTGTGGCAGAGCTGCAAATAAAAGCCAGACACTTTGCCTGTGTCTTCACAACAGCGTTCTTCCTCCGGGCTTGTCCTCCTATTGGGACACACAGCTCAGCGTGGTCCTTGCAGAGGAAGAGAGCTGGGAAAGCCACGCTCCAGTTCTCTGGAGAAACCGCCGCCGCCTCCGGAGGAAGCCCCCGCTGCTCTTGGCAGGGACTGCCACGCGTGTGCGTCTTCCCCTTCCGCTGCCACTTCCTCACCATATGTAAAGGGCCTGACACTGATGAAACAGTCATGGCTCCAGAAATGCCACGCGGATGATGTTGATTGCCCTCCACAGAGGATGTGGCCCAATGCTCTGGGCCAGATTTTTCTGCAAGCAGCGAGTCACATCTCTCTCTCCTCCACCCAGAGAGCAGGGGGAAGTCATGTGTGACAACAGCCTTGCTTGACTTCACCTGGCCCACCCAGGCAACAGTTATTTCTGGACAGGCACGGAGAACCCAAGCCTTGTCCCTTTAATCCAACATCTTACGCATGTTGCTGAGCCTAATGTTTAATCTGAAAAAAAAATTCAACCTGAAAATAGCATTAAAGGAAGCAGAGGATTTGAACAGCACTATATTTTTGAGATAGTCTTTCTGAAAAACACTGTACTTAAAACCTAACCCTTTTACCACGAGGTTTCTGAAACTGTGGAGCCATCCCAAGTTTCCTGTGAGATAAGGCTTGTAATTTGGAGCTGAGCGATGGAGTAAGACCTCGATTTTGTATGAAGAGGCTTGGTAGTGCCCTGCTGCCCTCTCTCCAGAGAGGTTTGGGGCTTTTTGTGCTGGAAAGTAAAGTTCAAAGTGACACAAGGATGAAGGGAGCTCATCCTCCACGCCTGACAGAGGGATGCAAGTCTCCTTGGGCTCCTCGAGCATACGTGGTCCCTTGGCTCTCACACTTGCAGGACTGCTGATTGGAGATGTAAGCCTGCAACTTGAAGTGTTTGGAAGGGCAGCTGTTGAGCTGTGGTGAGTAGAGGTGGCCACAACAACCTCCTCTTAACAGAAGTGACATAAATTAGAATCACAGAATCATTAGGGATTGGAAGGGACCTCAAAAGATCATCTAGTCCAATCCCCCTGACACAGCAGCATCACCCAGACCAAGTCATACAGTCAGTCTGGGTTAGAAGGGACCACAGGATCATCCAGTTCCAACCCCCCCACCATGGGCAGGGACACCCCACCCTACACCAGGCTGGCCAGAGCCCCATCCAGCCCGGCCTTAAACACCTCCAAGGATGGGGCCTCCACCACCTCCCTGGACAACCCATTCCAGGCTCTCACCACTCTCACGGTGAAGAACTTCCTCCTCACATCCACTCTAAATCCACCCATCTCCAGCTTTGCTCCATTCCCCCTAGTCCTGTCACTACCTCACATCCTAAATAGTCCCTCCCCAGCCTTTTTGCAAGCCCCCTTCAGATACTGGAAGGCCACAAGAAGGTCACCTGGGAGNGTTGGCTTGTGCCCACTTCTCCAGCCTGTGCAGGTCCCTCTGGATGGAAAGGTGGACACAAGTCAAATTCAAGACTATGTCAACAAGAAGATCTCATTCCTTCACATTCACTTGGCATCTTCCCATGGCAAATCCAGATAAACGCCAGAGTTGCCACGGTGCTTTTATGCCAGACATAAGCATCTGTGTCAAAGCCCTTTAGACCTCCTGGCACTTCCAGAGCAAGGACCAGACCTGGACCAGCATTTCATGTTTTCTTCCAGTTTGTTGGTGTGAAATCTGACTGCCAGGCAGATATGTCTGCCTTGATCTTTGCTTCAGACCCCCTGTTGCATTCTCTGTTTTTCCAACCCTCAATAGAGGAAAGTGAAGTTGGTGTCCAGAAGCCCTCACCACAGCATCTCAGACCCGTGAATTCTCAGGAGCTTCCCTCCTAGAGCCCTGAAAGGCTTTGAGCCATTTTCCAAAGTGGGTAGAAAGCACATACACATGAGGAGAGCACACATACTTGTAGCATCTGCAAAAACATCTGGTAGCTTCCCATCCCACTAACCAGTTTCCTGGGCTGAATGTGTTTAAGTGCAGGCTTTGTGAGAACTTCTGACTCTCATGCCTTAACCGCAGCCCTTCCTCGACTTTGTCAGAGATAACATTTCCCTCTCAATTTGGCAAGTTATTGCACAGACTCCTTCTGGGTACTTGTGCCTTGCCTCCTTTGCAAGTGAAGACCCTCTCGGGCTCCCCTGGTGATGTCTTCACCCACTTCCCACTGCAAACAGCGGTGCTGTGTTCTCTCCGCTCAATCCCAAGTAGTTGGAAAAAGCATCTATTTCCAGGATCAGTAATTACACTTTGGATGTCTTGGGATTGTGCTGGGCTGATAATCTACAGAGCTCCTTGTAAATTTTTCCATCTAAATCTTTTGTTTAATGAAAAGTTGTTTTGCCAAAGGAGCCGCTTTCCTTAAATACACTTTTTACAAGCAGAGTAGCTGAAACCTTTGGCTCTTGCTTCTGACAGCAATATCATTTTTCCTGTCTTATCAACATTTTCTGTGCCAACATACCCACCTATCAGCAAGTTTTCCATTTCAGCAACCAAACTTGAGTTCAACATGCCTTTGCTACTGCTGCCAAAACGTTAAACCCTGAAGTATGGATTCAAACAAGTGCATGGAGAGACCCTACTTCTTCTTTCTGTGCCTCCGTGGCTCTGTTTGTACATGAACCTGAACTCTTGGAAGCTGCCAGAGATGGAGAACTTAAAGCTCTCTGCAGCATCAGTTTCAGCTTCTCCTTCTCTTTGTGAGAGTTTCCTAAACTCTCACCCCCTCTGTTTTGCTGCAAATAAAGTCAGCCAGATCTCGTTCCTCCCCATGCAGACAGACAAAGTGATCACTGTATCCTTTCATCACACCACGTTCAGCTACAGTCTTCATATGTGAAGTATCTCACAGCTGTTCTCAGTCTTTTGTAGTCCAATCCCCCCGACATAGCAGGGTCACCTAGACCAAGTCACACAGGAACACACCAGGTTTCAAACGTCTCCAGAGAAGGAGACTTCACAACTCCTCTGGGCAGCCTGTTCCAGTGCTCAGTCACCCTCACTGGGAAGAAGTTCCTTCTGATATTTATATGGAACCTCCTATGTTCCAGCTGACACCCATTGCCCCTCGTCCTATCACTAGATGACACTGAGAAGAGCCTGACTCTATCCTCCTGACAGCCACCTTTCACATATTTGTAGACATTAATGAGGTCACCCCTCAGTCTCCTCCAAGCTCAAGACACCCAGCTCCCTCAGCCTCTCCTCAGAAGGGAGGTGCCCTACTTCCTTCATCATCTTTGTTGCTCTATGCTCGACACCCTCCAGCAGCTCCACATCCCTCTTGAACTGAGGGGCCCAGAACTGGACACAATACTCCAGGTGTGGTCTCACCAGGGCAGAGTAGAGGGGAAGAAGAACCTCTCTCGATCTGCTAACCACCTCCCTTCTGATCCACCCCACAATGTTGTTGGACTTCTTGGCCACAAGAGCATGTTGCTGGCTCATGGTCATCCTGCTGTCCACCAGGACCCCCAGGTCCCTTTCTCCTACACTACTCTCCAGCAGGTCAGTCCCCAACCTCTACTGGTACCTGGGGTTGTTCTTGCTCAGATGCAAAGACTCTACACTTACCCTTGTTATAATTCATTACATTTCTCTCTGCCCAGGTCTCCAGCCTGTCTAGGTCTTACTGAATGGCAGCACAGCCTGCAGGGGTGTTGGCGACACCACCCAACTTTGTGTCAACCCTCATCCAAGCCATTAATGAATAGACTGAACAGGACTGGTCCCAGTACAGTCTCTTGGGGACCTCCACAAGATACAGGCCTCCAACTAGATTGCATCCCGTTGACCACTGCTCTCTGGCTTCTATCCTGCAGTCAGTTCAAGATCCACCTCGCTGCCTTATCATCCAGTTTGGCTGCAAGGATGCTGTATGAGACTTGTGTCAAATGCTTTACTGAACTCAAGACAGACTGTATCCTCCTCTCTGCCATCATCTATCCACCTGGTTATGCCCTCAGAAAAGGCTTTCAGGTTGGTCAAGTATGAATTACCTTTGGTGAAGCCGTGCTGACTGTCCCTAATGACCCTACTGTCCTTGATGTGCCTAGAGACAGCATCCAGAACAAATTGTTCCATCACCTTTCCTGGGATGGAGGTGATGCTGGCCGGTCTATAGTTACCTGAGTCCTCCTTACCTATTTTGAAGACTGGAATGACATTTGCTATCCTCCAGTCCCTAGGCAACTCTCCTTATCCCCATGACTTAGAAAAGATGATGGAGAGTTAAAATCATTCATCTTCCCCTCCAGCCTTCTTTTGTTGTCCTCTGCTCAACCACCCAAACTGTTAACACCAAAACNAATCATTCATCTTCCCCTCCAGCCTTCTTTTGTTGTTTTAACCTACTGTAAGAATCCTCTGCTCAACCACCCAAACTGTTAACAGGGGTTTTGGTGAGGCAGGACCAGCACTGACTTCTATTGGTTGTTCTCTCAGGTNTGATGTGCCTAGAGACAGCATCCAGAACAAATTGTTCCATCACCTTTCCTGGGATGGAGGTGATGCTGGCCGGTCTATAGTTACCTGAGTCCTCCTTACCTATTTTGAAGACTGGAATGACATTTGCTATCCTCCAGTCCCTAGGCAACTCTCCTTATCCCCATGACTTAGAAAAGATGATGGAGAGTTAAAATCATTCATCTTCCCCTCCAGCCTTCTTTTGTTGTCCTCTGCTCAACCACCCAAACTGTTAACACCAAAACTTGGTGAGGCAGGACCAGCACTGACTTCTATTGGTTGTTCTCTCAGGTTGACAGTGAATCACACGTGCCTAAGCTTCACGGATGTTATTCCAGCCAATGGTGGAAAAACAGCAATTATTTGTGTCAGACAGATATAATTTCTGATACCAACAGCTGGCCAAAGGAGACTCGAGGCTAAGACTGATACCAGTGAATAATGGGCAAATACCTACTCATCAGCTGTAGAAGCTGAGAAATGCTTGAGCACCAAGCCCAAGAGGATGGTAGCGAAGCCGGCTTATTCATAGCTCTGAAAGCAGCATGGGCACATCAGTGTGTCCCTAAAGCCAAGATGATGAGCTGATCAACTCCATATTGTTAGAAGAGTCCCCACCTACGTGTTCACACAAAGGGCTGCTTAGCTCACAAGCATGCAAAACTCTGGGAGGATGCCACCTTTCATCACTAGCAGAATGTGTTTAATGTATGCTGCCAACAGTTCAGTGTTTGCGTGTGCGCTTCAGTCCCACGTGCTCCACGCTGGCTTGTGTTAGTCTGCTGTGCCAGTGCGGAGCCCGGCACTAGACACGGCTCTGCTGCTCTCTGCTCAGCTGCTGCTTCACTGCTGGGGGACAGAAGCACAGTAGCCACCGCCTTTGAAGCCCGAGAGAATCACAGAATGGCTCAGGTTGGACGTTACCTCAGAGATCATCTACTCCAACCTTCCTGCCACAGGCAGCAACAGCTCTCAACTAGACTTGGCTGCTCCAGGCCCCGTCCAGCCTGGCCCTTGTCCAGGGAGGGGGCAGCCACAACTTCTCCAGGCAGTCAAGTACAGAGTCTCTCCAACCTTGGACTGAAGAACTTCTTTCTAAGGTCTAGTCTAAACCTACTCTCCTTCAGTTTAAAACCACCTCCCCTTGCCCTGTCATAGAATCATGGAATCATTGCGGATTGGAAGGGACCTGGAAAGATCATCTAGCATCCCTTTGTGAAAAGTTCCTCTCCAGCCTTTCTGTAGGTTTTTCAGGTACAGGAAGGCAGCTATAAGGTCTCTCTGGAGTCTTTTCTTCCCTAAGCTGAACAACCCCAGCTCCCTCAGCCTATCCTCATACCAAAGGAAGACAATTTTAGCATGCTTGTCCTGCTTCCAACAGCTGTGTCAGAAGCACTCACAGGCTGAGGGTGTCTGCATCGGGAGCAACGGGGTGAATCTACAGTATGTGGTGACTTCCACCACTTTTGCAAGTGTCACAGGGCAAGAAAGCTGAAACCACTTCGTCATCCAAGTCACCAATGGAATTACCAAGCATGTGTAGGCGTGCTGAAACATGCTCTTTCCACATGCTGCTGTGCACCATGTAGGAAGATCAAGTAAGGAGCAGGGCTATTACACACACAGCAGCATATTACTTGTTAGGGTGGTCGAAACCTGGAGTGATGATATGAAGTATGGCTCAATGCTTGGTGGCATTTAGCACCTCCTCCCCATCACCCATCAAAGAGCAACAAGCTAGAACAATCTTCTCATGTCACAGCTTTACGTCACAAGGAGACAAAGAATAATTTTTGGAAGGAATCCTCCCTACTGTGAGAAAAAAGAAAGATGAAGTCAGTCATGTGTTTGCTATCTTCTAAGAGCGTACCTTAGCTGATGGCCAGGAAGTCTTGTCTTCTCGCGGTCTTTTTCCACACTCTTCTTCCATGCTCCTCGCTGAGGATGCTGGAAAAGCCCTGTCCTTCACGTTAGCTTCACAGTTGTCTGGAAAACAATGTCACAAAAAAAGTCAGGCATTGAAATGTGCTTTTGACAAACATCTAACAATATGTGTTTCCTAATACGTCCTCTGAGTGTAGCGCCCAAGCTGCAGAAGGCTGGATGAGTAGATGACCTTTGGAGGTCCCTTCCAATCCAATACATGCTGTGATTCTAAGACACTGGAGTGCATCACAAAGCGTGCTTGCAGACAGAACAGCTTGCTTTTCTCTTGCTTGCACAGGGAAGTATCAGTTACTGTAGATAGACAGGGGTTTTTCACCTGGACCACCGGTATCGTAAGGAGTAGAGAAGCTGACGATGCACCACCTGCACCTTCTCTCCCCAGGGATGTGTGTGGTGAGGGCTAGACCATGTCAGGCACAGCAAGCCCCTGAGAAACTGAGTGGAAATGAATGTCCTACAGTTTCTAGGAAGAAGTTATACCAGAATAATTTACTTCAGTAGTAAACTGGTAAAGTAGGATTAATGGCTGGACTTGATGATGTCAAGTATCTCTTTCAACATGAATGATCCTATGATTTTAATAACTTTGGCCTCTTGCTGACAAAAAGTGACTGGCTGAATCCCAAAAGATTACATCAACGTAGAGCTTTTGTGGCTTCTGAGAAGAAGTTACAGTTAGACCAGCTGGGCTCCACGCACAACTCCTTCATCCAGCAGGAGGTCCCAGCCCAACCGCGACCAGTCCTTCAAACAGACCGTGATCTCTCCATCACTGGCTGCCGTTCACAACGAGTGAGGCAAACCAGTTTGTGGAGGCAGACAGCTCCTCTTGCTTCCTCTGGCCAGTTCTCATATTTAATGCAGAGCATTTTGAATTTACAGAAGTCTTTGCACAAAGACACTTTGTCCTAATCACTGCACTACCCACCGTGTCGCCTGCACAAACATTCTCTTCACATCAACATACCGGCTGGGCCAGAAATCACACAACTGATGTTTTGGTTTCTACTGCCTTATCTAAATCCAGTTAGTGCTCAAAATGAGACTAAGTCAACAGACTTAATAGAACGAAAAGCCTGTGAGATAACCCGGAGATTTGTGGCTGTGTATGCCCGTGCGTGAGTTAATCACTAAACAAACACTTCACAACAAACAAGGCTGGGCTGAGAGGGGTCAGTTTTTCTGCAGGCTGGAAGATCCTGACGTGCTGGGGTTGCATGAGACATTGTTGGGGCTGGCAGGGGTTTCTAAACAGCATCACAAACAATGTGCTGCCACGGGGAAGAGCTGGGCATGGACAATGGTGCAGCCCATGAGCAAACACTTCTGCTTGCTGTCCACATTAGGAGATAGCAGAGACCCTGTAGTAGTGGCCAAACATACTTGCTTCCATGTAACTGCTGCTGTCCAGATATGCAAAATAGCCCTGCTGGCACCCAGCAGCTGAGAGCATGAGTTGCTTGATGTCCTTAACTCATTTCCAGGGAGGCCACTGCCAAATTCCAGGTGTCCCCAGCTGCTAGCTCTTACATACATCGCAAGGTTTTCCTGGCTATGCAGCCACAGCATTCCTCCTGGCTCTGCAGTTCAAGAGGGAAAGGTATCAATGAAACATACGGACATGGCCACACAGGGTCAAACCACTGCTCCACCTTGCCTCTCATCTTGCCTTGAATGGAGGCCATGAGACTCTTAGGAAACCATTAAAACCTTTGTAGCACATCACAACCAGGAGCTAGTCACCCTGTGACAGCAGTGCTCAAATCTTCTCCAGAGCTGCAAGAGTAAAAGGGCAAAACCTCACTCTGCAGTTGCAACTTGGCCTGGCAAAGTCTGGCCTCTTCATTTTCCACCACCTACTTAGCTCAGAGGTCCTGTGTTGGTACCTGCTGCAGCTGCTCTTGAGGGAAGCTGCAGTGGAAATGCTTAGGTTGATGCCAGTAGTCCATCTTAGTCATTGCAAAAGGGAGGCTGAAGCTGCAGACCTCCTAAAACAGTCATTAAATGCCTCCTAATACAAGTTGACTCACATACTTTCCTGGCAGGTAGGACTCCAGCAGGTAATAGGAACCTGAATCAGGTTTCAGTAGCAGCGACGCCTCGATGGACATCGAAAGGTGATTTTGCCACAAGCGGAACAAAGACAGAGCATCACCGTTTTTGCTGAGGGTTTGGACATGATGCTGGCTGGAAAAACTCATCCCGTGCTGCAGAGACAACATGTCCTGAACAGGCCACCCACTTGTCACCACATGCGAGCTGGGGGCCAGGAGATCTGTCTGTAAAACTGCAGCTGTGGTGGTGTCCACAAAACAAAGGAGGACACCGCACAGCTAGATCCTCCCTCCCACAGGGAGCTGCTGCTGGATTTGCAGCCCAGTTGTTTCTCTCTGGCACAGAGTATGAGCAGACAGGACAACTCCTAGCAAAGCCAGGAAAGATGTTTTGCTTTGTGATCAGGTGTGGTGTGGTCAAAAGAGGCTGCTGCTGAGTGCCCAGGGTTTAGGCTACAACAACAACACACCGCACTATATTTCATCCCTTTAACAAGTGCTGAGCAAGCAAAGGCTCCTTTTCCAGCTTCTGCCTCTGTCTTGGAAGCTGGGGAAGAGCCCTGTGCGTAATTGTTTTCAGATGCCACCCCCTTTATTGATTATCTGAGCGGGATGCACAAATAATGGTAGCAGGGATCGAATGAAGGAGCAGGAGCAGGGATCGAATGAAGCTGGGTCCCCTTTGGGAGAAGCTGAAATGAAACCACCACATGAATGGGTCATTGAAAACAGGCTGGAATAAATTCCCTGTAGTCATTCCAAAAGTTCAAGGGCAGGGGAATAAAAAAAAAAAGAAATTAAAAAAAGAAGCTGCCTCTGTGTTCCCTAAATTTCTAATATCTGAGAGTACTTAAACACACATGGCTTTCTTTTTTTTCATACAATCATGGAAAAACACACTAAGCTCTTGACTCAATGGCTTTGTTTTTCCAGTGAGTCCCTTCCAGGTTCCACGCGCCATCTCAGTCACGTCTACTGGGTGAGCTTCGAGCTAACAAACTTCAGAAGAGCTCTCTGTGATTTTTGCCACATCAAGTTTGAAGTGTCAGCTTGCTGGAAGCTCAGTGGAGAGGGGAGGAGGGAGGCAAGCGGTAGGAGCTTTGCCAACACACCTGCACAAGCTTTGGGCTCTCCTGGACACTCCACATGCTAATGATGTATAACCTGTAGAGCCTGGCAGCACACACTTACTGAAGACTATAACAGGCTGTGCATGCCTCTGATTTCTAATTTCTTGAAACGAGAAATAAACCACCCCCTTCGCTAGCCCTGTGGTGCAGGCAAGTGCTTGGGATGGAAACTGAGATGTGCTCAGCTAGGCAGAGCTTCTACCAAGGCAAGGAACAAATGACAAGTTAATGATGGTATTTTAGCTCTATGCAATTCCTCTTCTAAAGCTAAAGAGAGGGAAAAAGCTAAAAAACAGAGTTTATTTCAGGTCCAATGTTCTGCTAATTTTTCTTTTGAGTACTAAGGATACAGCTGGATCCTATTTCTAATCCACTTTTGAATTTGCTTGAATTAAAATCCCAGATCACCACTGTATTTTCAAGCTCAAAGGTGCATAGTAGCCAAGGTTTATACTGCAATTTCTGGATCTCTGGAATAATGTGCTCCAATAGAGGAAAGTGTGGTGAGTGCCTGAGTTCTGGGGGTAAAAAAAAGGTTGGCTCCAGTGCTGTTTGGAATTAGAGCTCACTTGTAGAATAAATAGCCTTGAAGCTAATACATGGCTACGGTTTCGATGTGGTTCCACCCACTGGAACTAGTCACTATGGAAGAGCAAAGGCTGCCGTGATGGAGATGCAGGAATGGGAAGTGCCTCTCAGCTCTAAAGCCTGGGTATCTCTGAACTTTCATCTGAAATGTAAAAGTTATCCCATCACTTCAGGACCTATTTTAAATAAGACTTTTAAAGAAGATTCTTCACTTTCTGATTACAGTAGCACAGCGAGACACCCATCCTGGGGGTCCTGGTGGACAGCACGATGACCATGAGCCAGCAATGTTCTCTTGTGGCCAAGAAGGCCAAGGGCATCCTGGTGTGGATCAGAAGTAGGGTGGTTAGCAGATTGAGAGATGGTCTCCTCCCCTTCCACTCTGCCCTACTGAGACCACATCTGGAATCTTGTGTCCAGTTCTTCTGGGCCCCTCAGCTCAAGAAGGACATAGAACTCCTGGAGAGAGTCCAGTGCAGAGCCACAAATGTGGAACATCTCCCTTATGATAAAAGGCTGAGGATGCTGGGTGTCTTGAGCTTGGAGGAGACTGAGGGGTGACCTCATTAATGTTTATAAATATGTGAAAGGTGGCTGTCAGGAGGATGGAGCCAGGCTCTTCTCAGTGTCATCTAATGATAGGACAAAGGGCAATGGGTGTAAGCTGGAACATAGGAGGTTCCACATCAACCTGAGAAGGAACTTCTTCCCAGTGAGGGTGACAAAGCACTGGAACAGGCCTCCCAGGAGGGTTGTGGAGTCTCCTTCACTGGAGATGTTTAA
Source organism: Rhinopomastus cyanomelas (assembly GCA_013400115.1). Taxonomy (NCBI): domain Eukaryota; kingdom Metazoa; phylum Chordata; class Aves; order Bucerotiformes; family Rhinopomastidae; genus Rhinopomastus; species Rhinopomastus cyanomelas. The sequence goes on along the minus strand of VXBP01008419.1, from coordinate 556,373 downwards.
AACTTGCCTGGTTGTGTTCCTATGTGACTTGGTCTAGGTGATCCTGCTGTGTCAGGGGGCTTGAACTAGATGATCTCTCGAGGTCTCTTCCAATCCCTAATGTTCTGTGATTCTGTGGTGGAGGTCCCATCTCTGGAGACATTCACGGTCAGGCTTGATGGGGCTCTGAGTAATTGAACTATTCCCCAAATCAGATTTCCATCAAATTATCATATTATTTCTTGAATGAAACAGCACCTGCTGTTTGTTCAGGCATCCTTGTGTGCAGTGGTCAATTTATCCCCCTCAGTGCCATCACCAGGTGAAAACTGATGCTGCTCAGCTTCACGTTCTCACTCCTAAACATGAGACCACTTTGGCCTGAGTATGGCCTTTGTCTGAATCTCCGGATATCACAACGCTCCTCACATGAGAGGAAGCTCTAGTGGAGACTGAGGCAGTTTATTCTAGTGAAGGATCTGGCCTGCAGACCCTGGCACCTGTGGTGTGAGGACAAATAGACACCGATGCTCCAAAGCCTAGAAAGCTCCCCGTGTCCTCAGCTGTACGAAACCCCATTTGTTGCAGGGGGATTGGACTAGATGTTCTTTGGAGGTCCCTTCCAATCCCTAATGATTCTATGATTCCTTTCTACTTGTGCTAATTGAAACGAAGACACACACCTCAACAACCAGACAAGCACAGAGAGCAGAAGGAGAGGGAGTCTCTGTGGAAAGTTGGACACCAAAGAGCTGTCTTCTATCTGCAGTCCTTTGTGTTAACCCTTGCCGTGTGATTTGGATGGGAACACAAATGGAAGACTTGTTGAACACTGATGGTTTCACCAGTGCCTCATGATTTCAGAAGCACCTACTTCACACTATTTTTCTTGCAGATCCACAACAAAATTCCTCCCTGGTCAATGGTTCTCAGCAGGCCTTGTGTCTCTCTTCTCTGTGGATGGCTCAAATGGCTCATTTCTAAATCCTGGGCCACCATGAGATCATACTCAAACATCCTTGAGTAGGAGGGGGAATTCAGAAGGCTGAAGGGCACTTCTGCTCAATTTATGTCAAAATGTTGGCTAGAGAACCAAAATCACATGAAGCTGCTTACCTTCAGGTGGGAGAAGTGAGGCAGAAGGGTTACCCAGGCCAAATGGATGCATCTGTAAGATCATTAGGGATTGGAAGGGACCTCAAAAGATCATCTAGTCCAATCCTCCTGACACAGCAGGATCACCTAGATCCAGCTGTTTTCACCATGAAAACCTCTCAGCCCACACCTATACAACACACACCACTCTAGTCACCACAAGTTATTGCTCTTGGTCTCCACAGCTTCCTGTGAAGCTGTAATGAGGCTGAGACAGCATCCAATGAAACAAAAGGAAGCCTTTCCATTGACTCTGGATCAGGCCCAACATCTGTTTGGCCCTCTCTGTACACAGTGCAGCCAATTTATTCTTTATCCATTCCCAGGCCTCTCTCTCCAACACTGTCCATAATTTTCCTACTTATGGTTGTCATTAGCCATGCTGAACACCACCCCCAGAAAGAGACCATTCCCACCCCTCAGCAGCCAATCCCCAGGCGTGGCATGGCTATTAATGCCATGGCCTTATAGGTTCAGCAAGGGTTCCTGTCTCCTTGTTCAGCTTTCTGGGCCATCCCTTCAAGCTGCCAAGCTCTTCTTGCTCTTCTCTCCCCACCAAAGACAGGGCTGTTTCTGCCCTCTGTTGTGCTGTAAACCAAACAGAAAAGTCCAAGAGGCTGCAAAACACCTGGAAAGCATCCTCAGAGCAGGGACAGGCTCTCCAGACAGACATTTGCCATGTTGGTTGATGACAACACAGGCAACAACTTCGCTAACGATGCAGAATACTAGGAAGAACAGCCAATAGGCAGCTCCACAGTCTAATATTGGGGTCCAGGCCTAAAGCAAGAGAGCTAGCAACGATTGTTTATATAAGACCACAGAACCAACATTAATTCAAGTTAGAAGGGACCCATAGGGATCAAGCTCATTCTCCCCCTCTACTCCGCTCTGCTGAGACCCCACCTGGAGCACCGTGACCAGTTCTGGAGCCCTTATTACAAGAAGGATGTGGACGTGCTGGAGCGAGTGCAGAGGAGGGCACGAGGATGATCAGAGGGCTGGAGCAGCTCTCCTATGAGGCCAGACTGAGAGAGTTGGGGCTGTTCAGTCTGGAGAAGAGAAGGCTCCCAGGTGACCTTNCCTAATGATTCTATGATTCTAAATTCAACTGCCTTCTCCTCACAAGATTACATTAAACTATATGATGAAGAGCATCATCCAGACGGTCTGTCAACTCTGATAGGTTTTGAGCTGTGACCACTTCTGCAGGATCACCACCATCCCCATATCTCCTAATGGGTGATTACATACATTGTGCCAGTTCACAGCACTTCAGTTCTCAACCACCAATCAAATAAATGATCTGCATCACAGATACTATGGGGAGAGCAGACGTAGGTCTTCTCTAGGTCCCACACTGAGAGCAATAGCAATGGCTGATGAGACACCATCTATTCACAGAGTAACAGACAATATCAGTGTATGAATTTGAGCCCGTGGGTGCTGGGGGGATTTCTTTTTCACCTGTCACACACACATCCTCATGCTGTGAAATGCACAGTACAGCAATTGTCTTCGTTGAGAAGCCAGGCAGCTTCTCACAGCAGAAAAGCAGGTCTCCAGAGTTAAATCTATGGATTCTTCCAGACTCAGAAAGCTGCAGATTAATTTTGGGCACCAGCATTGTGTAAGTGAGAATCCCATGCGAAAATACCTCCTTGAAATATCCTGGAATCACATGGGTTTGAAAATGCAAGCGTGATGCCTGAGGCCAGATGTGTGGACTGGCAGGCTGCTGGCACTGCACAGAGGCACATCTGCATGTCAGGCAGTTACTCATCCCTGCATACTTCCCTGATAAGATCTGGATCGCCTAAAGCTGGTGTTTTCACTCCAGTTTCCTTATCGGTTATTTACCACCTCCTGCCTGTGCCTTGCTAAACGCTCCCGTGCGGTGCAGCCAGCTCAGGCACGGAGGAGGTGCAGTAGAGAACGGGATTTCTAAACCCACTGAAGCACACGGTGGGTGGCTGCTGCCCTGGGCTCCACAGGATCGCACCCTCTTTGTACCTGGGATGCTGCTCTTTTGATCCTCACGCTGGCTTTCTGCAACCGATGGGCTCATTCCTGCACTTTGTGGCATTTCTCGTGGCGAGTTCTGGTAGTCCCCGATTGCCTTTTAAAAGCTGCTGTCTCCTGTTGTCTTCTTCTGCTGTGGCTGTTGTGCAGCTGCACGAAGGACAGTTTGGGATGAAGCTATCATTAATTATTAATTTATTTAATTACATTATTGATGTCCTCGAGGAAAAATGTTATTTGATTACCCTCTGGGGAACCCTAAGCAACAGTTGGATTTCATAAACACAGTAAATATAGAATCATAACAGATTAGAAGGGACCTCGAAAGATCATCTAGTCCAATCCCCCTGACACAGCAGGATCACCTGGACCAAGTCACACAGGAACACATCCAGGTGGGTCTTGAATATCTCCAGTGATGGAGACTCCACAACCCCCCTGGGCAGCCTGTTCCAGTGCTCCGTCACCCTCACCGTGAAGAAGTTCCTTCTCAGGTTGATGTGGAACCTTCTATGTTCCAGCTTACAACCATTGCCCCTTGTCCTATCACTACATGACATCGAGAATAACCCAGCTCCATCCTCCCGACACCCACCCCTCACATATTTATAGACATTAATGAGGTCACCTCTCAGTCTCCTCCAAGCTCAAGAGACCCACATCCTTTTAAGAATAACATTTGTGGTGGTCGATCAGCTGGGGCCATGTTGCGCTGGGAGAGGATGTATTTTGTTTTGGGATTCTGATTCTACAAGCAACATCCTCAACCACTCCCATAAGCATTATTACACCATAAGAGTGTAGCTTGGGGTGAACCAGGCTTAAAAGGAAGCATTTTGCACAAATTTAAACAGAATGAAATGCAATTTCAGACGTGCCACCAAGCCCTTTCAATTAAAAAAATTACTATATAGAGTTTTCAGATTTGACCTAAAAAGATTTTCTTCTGACATCTCAGCTCCATTTATTTATTGCTTTGTGGGATGTAGGAAAAAACCCCAAACTATCATATGGGGTAGGTTTCTAATGTACTTGAAATTTCTGTCTTGACATAGGCTGGCTGAAAAGTGACCAGCTGCTTTTCTTAGAGCAACTACCCAACTGTCACCAGCTTGAGCAAACGTGTAAATCCCACCACTACATCCCCTCATACCTGCAGTGCCTGTGGGATGCTGGACAGCACTTAATGGGACTCAGGAATCATAGAATCACTGTGGACTGGAAGGGACCTCAAAAGATCATATAGGCCAATCCCCCTGCCACAGCAGGATCAGCTAGACCAAGTCACACTGGAACACATCCAGGTGGGTCTTAAACATCTCCAGTGAAGGAGACTCCACAACCACCCTGGGCAGCCCCTTCCAGTGCTCCTTCACCCTCACTGCAAAAGAAGTTCCTCCTCATATTGATGTGGAACCTCCTGTGTTCCAGCTTACAACCATTGCCCCTCGTCCTATCTAATTTTGGAGATTAACCCATCCAAGGTTATTCTGTTGAGAGACATCAGCCTTTGATCTAAGGTTGTCGTACTTGGCAGTGTCCATCCTAGTGAAGGCACTCTGAAGCTCATCAGCTGGGCAAAATGAGCTCTGTCCACTTGCAGTGGTGAAGGAGAACCAGCCAGGCTTCATGAGGCTCATTTCCCCACTGCTTTTTCAGAGCCAGCTGACTGAAATCAGAGAGGTGACTGTATATCTGAGATGGCTTTAATGAGCTGCCAACTGCAATGAAGATATGGTGACACGGGCTTCAATTAGGGAGCCCACTGCATGGGCTTGTGTCGTGCATCTAAGCCTTAACTTGCTTTTGCATCATCACTGCTGCTGGTATTAAGACTAGTCAGATGAAAACCATCTTGAGGTCTGCCTGTTCTTGATGTGGTTTAACCCTGGACTCTCTTGGGACATGCAGTTTTCTGGAGCTGGTGTGCACCTGTCACAACCTCTCCCTCCAAGCTTGGAAGAGGAGTAACCCAGTCACGGGGAAGAGAAGAAAGAAGCACAGGAAAGGAGAGGTTTTGCAAAGTGCTGATCCACAGCTTTGTCCTGTCCTGCAACCTCCAAAGACAGAGCCCAGGAATAAAACATAAGAAACCATGTAGCACGAGAGAACAACTCAAAAATTACTCCTGTAGTGAAGAAACCACATAATATATTCAAGATGTCAGAGGTTAGCCGTGGTGCATGTGAATCATGCTGCAAATACCTCACCTTTAACTTCACCATCATAATTAGATTACGAAGTTTTTATTACGGTTTTAAATTCTGCCTTTATAGGTTTCTGCCCAGCTGTGCACTTAAATCTGGTTTTATCACACTTTCTGAGCTCATCACATTTAATTCTGCCCCTACAAAGCTGGATTAACTTTCAGGGTCGCTGAAGTCAGAAGTCACTCACCCTTGTCCTGCTAATGGATGCATACCTTCCCCTCACGGTCCTGCAGAGTGATGTGTACAGCAAACGATATTTATTGCTGTGGTGGAGGGGAAAGGGGCACTGAGGCTGTTTGTTTATTTGCTTCACCACTCTGCTTGGCTCTCAGAAGATTTGCACTGATTGCTGCACCGAAGGGATCCTGTTTGCCTCCGTGTAACAGCCTGTTGCACTGACGTCTCAGCAGTGCTGGGCCAGGAGCTCAGAAGCAGAATATTTGGGTCTGCCTGTGAGAAGCAGATGGCCAACTAATGAGGTATATAGACTTGATCATCTGAGGAACTGATCAACTGTCTCCATTCAGAAATCCAGAAATCACACCCTGCTGTCACACTCACTCCTGCCAGAAAGCCCAGATTTTATGGATCCTCTCTCTGATATTTGAACCAGTCCCAGAAGGATAAAAAAAACCCCTTTGTTTTTCTTTTCCTAAGGATGAACCCTCCATTGTTTCCTGTCACCAAGAAAACAGGGCAAGGCACAAATGAAACTCTTCACCCTAGCAACACCCATCCTAGCTTTTACCCCAGTGTGTTTTACTTCTTTAACTAGCAAAGAGCGCACGGGTTGGTGTTAGGTACCACCCAAACAAGATGATTCATTGTCCTAAAAAACCCATTGTGTAAGTGGGCAAATAAAGGGAAAGTCCTATTCCTTCTATTAAAAAAAGTGGAGAAATGAGGTACTAAAGGTCCAAGTTATTTACATGAAGTCACAGGGGGATTCTGAAAGAGATCTGGGAAATAAAATGAGCTTCAGTGGAAAGGTCATTTCTCTCTTTCTTGCTGGGGACTACTCTGAACAGAATTAGAACAAACCTGCGCCAGGGACAGGCAGCAGGGACTTCAAAGTAAAACAGAGGGCAAAATTCAACAATGAATAATGCCATGACAGATTTTGACCTTTGTCATTCAAGGACTAGACACGACACTTTTGGAAGCAAGGTTCATAATCTTTGGCAATATACAACCTTTTCCCAAGGAATGTGTGGTGATTAGGGCAAAGAATTTCACATGGTCACAAAATATCTATGGTGGAGTCCTGGGCTTATAAAATACTCTATTTCCTCCATTAATTGTGTCCATGTGGAGCTGTAACTAAGTAGCTGAAACAAATAAAACCAAAGTAATATTGTTTCCTTTTAAAATATTTCACTTAATTTGTGGAAGAGGTTTGGGCTCATTAAAAATAGACCATCTCCCATGAGGGCTTTTTCCCATTCCTTAGCAATACACTTAGCAGCACAGCCCTGGCTGGAGCCACTCTCTTGTTTGACTCAACAGCTCCTGATGTACTCGGCAGCAAGGGCAGGCAGCGCCCATTTGGCCAAGCAAAGCAAGGCCTTGGTGTCCCCTGATGCGTCACTGTTCTGAATGGAACAGCTGGTGTTGCTGACTAAAATTTCCTCCTTCCATCTCCAAATCCACTCCTTCCTCCCACGTAAAGATTTGGCACTCTCATGGTGCTTTTTTGTGGGAATGACATTATGTTCATTGTGATCAGAGGTGCAAGCAATGCCTAGACCTCAGCTAGAGCCTTCGTAGTCGAAACTATTGTGAAGGCACTTAGCTGCTTCTAGTAGAAGAAACTTAGTCTATCTGCTCGTCTGATGAAGTAGGCTATGAATCAGGCAACATCAGAGACCACTGTGCTGACAACAGACTGCTGACAATTCCTTTCCCAGAGCTAATATCAATCACAAAGCAGGGGAGAAAGCACACAAGATTGAGGTAAAGAGCAACCTGGAGCAAAGGTGTTAAGCCATAACCTTTGGAAGAGATCAAGTGATTCCACTGATTGCTTTCCTGCTTAACATAATTTTTTCACTTTCACCAGAGCATCTTTTCCTCTGAAGTCCACTCCTCTGAATCAAAGGCATCCACAAGACCTACAGTCTCTACATAGAGCTGTGAGAAGATCCAGTGGTGCCACATCTTCCCCTGCAAACCATCCCCTTGCTGGTGTGCTCTGATCTGGAAAGTGCTGGTGCTGCAGTGCCATTGGGACAACACCAAGACCCAGTGGAGGATGATGGAAGGATCTCAGAGCAGAAGTTGAGGCCCTGATCTTCTCTGCACTAGCATGATTCACAAGGTAGTCTCATGACTTTTTTGGACCCCAATGCTCTTCCCCTCTGCCCCACTACTGATTTGTTCCCAAATACTCATCAGGTGTCTGGGACAGATGTTATAGTACACGTGCTCCAGCCTTGTTTTATGAGGACACTTGCATATGATCCTTCTTCAAGTTTCTCCTTTGCTCCTGTGGCCTCAGTCACGCTGTAGAAGAATTTATGCCAATCTAACCAGGCAACCATCAAACTATTCACAAGGGCACCTCAGACAAAATATATAGAGGAGTTCAGAAGGTCCCAGAGTCCTCCTTAGAGATGATAGCTTCATGCCTGTTCAGATGCTGTACAGATACAGGATGAAGGCAGTTCTGGCCTTTGACAGGCTTAAAAATGTCTGACCAAACAGATGGGAAAGACTGCAGGACTTTGGATGAGACTTTTGTCAGGGTGAGCACCAGAACCCAGCTCAATTAACCCAGTGTGAGTGACCATCTGGAATCTGCCTCTACATCATTTGAATTCTTCCTTCCACAGCCTCTGCTGATCATTGACATGGCTGTACCAAATACTTCTTAATGTGAGCTGAGCCCCAGCAAACACTCCCAGCAAATGTTGAGGAATGGCAGTGAGGTCTTGCCCAAAATCTTATCTCCACCATGAAAGCTGTGGGACAACTTGAGTTGGATGAAGTTTTCTGATTTTATGGAGAGTGTAATATTCTGCTCCAGGCAAGAACATGCTAGTCATAGAATCATAGTCCCAGATGATTTCTAAAAAGCTGATTCAGGATCATCTCTCAGCCCATAAGAGCTGAGAGGAAAAGATAGACCTGCTGGATCTACAAGGATCAGTTTACATAGAGCAGCACCTGGGAAAGAGGTACCTGACCACAGCGAGATAACTCAGTCCATTCAGGTAACTGAGGAACTACATGTCGAGCCTATGTACCCATCAGCAGCCACAGGGACGTGCATGCAGGTATCAGATGTTTCTACAGGCATTTTATAGATCTACCCCCAAGGTCATCTAGTCCAGTCTCCCTAAAACAAGCAGGGACATCTCAAACTAGAACAGATTGCTCAGAGCCATCAAGCCTGACCCTGATTGTCTCCACCACTTCTCTAGGCAACATGAGCCAGTGCTCCACCACCCTCAGATTAAAGAACTTTTTCCTCAGGTCCATCCTCAATCGACCCTTTTCCAGCTTAAAACCACAACCTGTCATCCTATTGCTCCACACCCTTGTGAACAGGTCTTCCTCAGCCTGCTTATAGATCCCTTTCAGGTACTGTAAGGTTGCTATGAGGTCCCCCCCAGAATCTGCTCCTCTTCAGGCTGAATAACCCCAACTCCCAGAGCCTGTCTTCATCAGAGAGGGAGACACAGACCTATGAACACTTGGTTTTAAGGACTGAATCACTTGGCTTTGGTAAGATTTTACCTATATAAAAGGTTGACATCTCATACTTCCTGGGTTTCATGAACTCATGACTGCACTTTAACTGGCTTAATTACTGAAACATACAGAGCCATAGAATGGAGTTCTACAATGTGTTGTACATGCTTACACACACTGAAAGGAAACGTGTAGCACAACACAGCTTTACACGAGAACTTCTACTAGTAGTGGACATCCATCAACACAAAGAGAAGTTTCCTTAAGTAATGTCTTCAGGATTCAGCTGTTCTTGTATGAGCTTCTAGCTACATACACATTAGGAAAATGTGAAGGCTTGCAACATGAAATTACTTGTAGGCTAGGGCGTGATTTGGCTCCAGGAAGCCCAAAGTCTAAGTTCTCCAAGATGTTTAGGAATCTAAATCCCATTTCAAATTTCCACGTTTGCTTCAGAAATACAATTTTTCCTCTAGCTTTTCCCAAGGCTTCTTCCACAATCACAGCATTTTCTCATCTCTTTAGTGTCTGCGTTTTGGAAAGTCCTTCTAACAGTCACACAGTGTTTTCCTAATATAATCGTTTAGATCTCTCTGGTGACACAATTAGCATTTGGGAGAAACACCAAAGTGTGTAATTGTGTCTTTAATTACCCTTCCATTGTGAGTAGAGATGCTCTGCACCAAGGCACTCATTACACCTGACAAGGACAATGTATTTGCAGTGGGTGTTTATACAGGCTAATTCCTTATAAAAGTACTTTATCAGAAAGTGCCCCACCTGCCTTCGTGTTCCCTATTGCAATTCCTAATTCATATTATTGTGCAGAAAATGATCCCATAAATTCAAGCCTCTTCTGTCGTAACAACAGCTCCCTGCCTCACTGCGCCTAATTAACTTGTCGCTGGGTTACGTGCCAGAAAGGATGTTCATCAGCCAGGCTTCATCCCACTGATCTGACTTCCATTGCTCTGCTTGGCTTTACACCGAGCTCTGCATTCAGGTCCCCCAAACATATTGTCCCACTGGTTTGCCTCTCTACAAAACAACTCCTACACTTAAGTACTGCTGCAGATTCAAAGCGATACTCGTGATAAAGTCCTCAATGATTTAATTGGTTCATAGGCATGTGCTTGAAACCAAGTGCCACCTGGTTGTCTTTCCCAGTTGCACTGGTTGGTGCTTTTGGGCAAAATTACTTTGTGGGTCACTGCACACAATGGTTGCAGCTGTTCTGAGTCTTCTGTGTATTTGCCAGCTAAAGTGGTGTTTATATTTCTTGCATAAATAAGACTTGATCCTTCAAGTGATGGAGCATTGGAACAGGCTGCCCAGGGGGGTTGTGGGGTCTCCTTCACTGGAGATGTTCAAGACCTGCCTGGATGTGTTCCTGTGTGACTTGGTCTGGGTGATCCTGCTGTGTCAGGGGCATTGGACTGGATGATCTTTCAAGATCCCTTCCAATCCCTAATGATTCTGTGATTCAAACCAAAATAGAGTGGAACTGCTTTACAATTCTGGTCCTAGGGAGCTGTGCTGGGGTCCGGGAAGAACAGTGGTGGAAGCACAAACATTGGCAAGAAGGGTCAGGTTCAAAGAGTGATTAGCTCTCTACAAGATGCTTTCAGCTTGAAGTTGGACTTGTATCTGGGTATGTAAGGATACAAAGAGGAGTCTAACGAGATTGCCAAAAGAACATTACTCACCCCTCAGGAGGCCCCCTCTTCTGCCAAAGAGCTTCTGCATGGCTCAGCTCAAATTGCAAAACCTCCATGTTCTTCTGTTTCTCATCTGTTACAAGAGAGATAATCACAGAGGTACCGTGAGGACAGAGCACACACTTGGTGCAGTCTGGGAGGTGCTCAAAAAAGAGCACGTAACACAGATGGGGCATGGCTGGCTGCTCGTCTCAAGGTACGCCTGAGCTCTGTAGTGACGCAGACAGGGCTTCTGGCCAGTGGCAAATCAGCCTTGATGTCTCTGTGGCTAAGGGGACTGTGTGAGAGTTCTAAGGACATGGGGTCGTCCTTTCCAGGTTTGCTTCAGAGCAGCTACTAAGAGGTGTTTGGCTCTGAAACTTCTCTGGCCCTCTTTAGCGATCAAGAATCACCAGGATGTCCCTGGAGAACAACCTGCTAAATAAAATTCCTAGTGTCCCTCTGTGCAAATAAACATCAATGAATCACGTGAAGGGGAAAATACCCCACCCCAAATCTACTCTTCTGCCTTGGAATAGGGAGGAGCATTCCTGCTGGAAGTTGCTGTTCACTCGTTCCAGCCTGCTGGCCTGTCCTGGTGATAAAGCTGTTTGACACGCGCCGTTGCTCAGTGGCACTACAGCGATTACATCCGGCTAGTGACTACACTCGTCCTGCCGACACGGAGCTGGGACTGCATGGAAGAAGACAAGACCCAAAGACAATGGGCTATACGTGGTGAGCTGTTTTCTCTGCCTTGGCACCAGCTCTACGCTGTGTATTTAGGTTTAAATCCTAAGCAAATGTAGTGAAATATTTCAGAGGGAGAGCAAAACGCAAAAGGACCCCTGCACCTCCTGGCAGGCAAGGCTCTCAGGCCACTCATTCTGGAACTGGCCAGTAACAAGAGAGATGATAACAAATAAAGCTTAAAAGGCTAATGCATGTTCCAGGGCACAAAAGAAATCAGTGAACAGAAGGAATTAGTGGAAAAAAAATGGGATAAAGGAAGAGATGTGGAAAAAATCAAGACTTTTTTACCCCCATGAAATCNAGGAAGGAAAGAAGGAAGGAAAGAAGGAAGGAAAGAAGGAAGGAAAGAAGGAAGGAAAGAAGGAAGGAAAGAAGGAAGGAAAGAAGGAAGGAAAGAAGGAAGGAAAGAAGGAAGGAAAGAAGGAAGGAAAGAAGGAAGGAAAGAAGGAAGGAAAGAAGAACAAAATGGAACAATGTCACTGTGAAGCGAAGCAAGCGTTCAGCACGCTGTGTCTGTGCATCCTCAGCACTAGCCAGGATTAAGGCATTGCAGAAAACATTTCACTTTAACCTCTTCCCAAAGCACCTCAGGACCCCCTGGTCACGAGGACCACCTTCACTTCCAGAGGTCTACCCCCGTGGTAATCCCATTTTTCCTTCTGGGTTTGGAAGATGACTGAGAAAGCTCACAGTGCCTGTCTATGAGAGACAAGCATCCTTTAGGGAAATATTTATCCCTGTCAGGGACTCCCATGGGAGCTGAAGGTATGCAGCACCTCACTGGGTCAGCACTTGCTATTGCCATGAGTAATAACAGATGGCAGGTGTAGAATAATACTTCAGCTCCCTCCCAGCCTGGAGGCCTGTGTGTGTTGGGAGAGCAGAAGATTCCACAGGCTACTCACTTCTGCTTTCTTTGGAGCCGCAGTAAATACGAACGGTTGGCAAGAAGAGCCGTGCGTGCGTGTGATTACACAGGCTGCATGTAAAGACCACAGGCAGAACTATCTGAACTATGCTGTTCCATCGCAAGAGACCCGCTTCACAAAAGCAGATCCCTTTCTGACTGCATTTTGCTTTGAAAGGAAAACATCCAGAGGAAAAAGAAAAGTGCCAAGAGCACTAGAGTTTCAAAATTGAGAGCACGAAGTATCTGGCTCTTCCACCTTCAGGGCTTCGTGTCAGTCATTATCCAAGATGGAAAAGTGGGAATGGAGACAACAGGCTCAGGCTCACTTTTGGGATGGAAGGTGGAAGAGCAATTTTTTTTCTGGGGTTATTCTTGAACTTTCAAGTCAAATTTGTTCTTGTCAGGACATTCCATTTGGAGCATGTTTACCCCAGCCATGACTGTAGGAGCAACTTCATGTCTTCATAAGGCACATGGCCCATGGTCATAGAAATGGAGGCAAGTAGGTGATCTTTATAACCTAACAGACAACATGATTGACAGCACGAGGTGATGACCAGTAACCTGGTGAGTCTGCAAGCCACAGCTCTGTTTTCAGTCAGCCTGGGTAACGACAAGGACCTTTTTGTTGTTGCCATTTGAGGAGCTGCCTGTTGGTTCAAGCTCTCACACTCTCATTAATGAAGGAGTGATGGGGAGCAGAGCACTGGTCCCAGTGGGAACACATCCTTGGTTGGCCCATCTGCAGAATAATACTGCTGTGTGTCATCTGGGCCAAAAGCTGAGCCTGGAATATGCTACATGGCTAAGTTGCCTCACTGTGGTGGCCAGAGCAAGTGGGTAGCAGTTCCAGGGAAGAAAACAGAAGTGTTTTGGAAAGTTATGTCGCTGAGAGTGACATCTGTGGCAACAGGCTCATTACATGGAGGCTTTGGTGTAATACACACTGCAGCGAGGCGAAAGCCTCAGAAAACTAGGGCTTGCCAGAAATACAAATGCCCTAGGTCTCATCCGGCACAAGCTGGAGTGAATCCATTTAATTCAAGGCAGCTTTGCCAATTTACATTAGGCTGTGTTTATTTTTAAGCCCAGGTACTTTAGAAATATGCAAATACTTATTTCCAGTCTCAGCTTCTGGAACCCCAAACAGCCCCTCTCCAGACTGAATTTTGCAGCTTCCAGAAGATCAACCATGATTTAAAACCCGTCTGGATGTGTCCTTGTGCGGCTTGGTCCAGGCAATCCTGCTCTGGCAGGGGGATTGGACTGGATGATCTTTTGAGGTCCCTTCCAATCCCTAATGTTCTGGGGTTCCGTGGGATGGATAGGCTGGCTCAGATCAGTCCCTTCATGCAAGAGTCCAGGTGATCCTGCTGTGGCAGAGGGATTGGACTGGATGATCTTTTGAGGTCCCTTCCAATCCCTAATGATTCTATGATTCTAAGAGGGAGTACAGCCTTTGTGAATTACACCTGATTCTTCATCTGTAATGATAATCCCTCTTCCCACAGTCTAATTTCTAGCCATGGTGTATTGCTTCACCCACAGACCTGTACTGATGGGAATGTCCCTCATCCGTGGCAACACTCTCAACGTAATGAGTCGATGCACTTCATCAGGAAGGAGACGCCTTTCGTTAGTTTAAGAAGAGGAACAAGGTGATTATCTGCATTGAACATAGTTCAGGAGGTCAGAAGAAGCAGCACCAGCTCCCCACCCACTAGCAGCTGTTAGTGGAAAAATAAGGTTAAGACACAGGGGTGACCCAGGGACCAGCAGCTCTTTCGAGCTCTGGCCTTCAAACACATCAGTGCAACGGTGTGCAAACGAGATTGAGGCCACTGGGATTTATCTGAGTATCAAGAGAATGAACAGAATCACATAATGAAGTACTGAGGAGGCAAAATACCTATTTTGCTTTTTGATTAGTAGTTTTGGTTTTTCAAACATTCTTTGCACTTGAGTAATTATCTTCCTTAGTGGTGGATGTAATATATGGCAGAGGCAAAAGGGCTCTATTAAAAGCTATAACTGCTGCTCTTTAACAAATGGTAGTCCCATTTAAAGAAGTTTTTAATAAGATTTATGGCATGTTTTCTAATTTTGAATTTATAATTATGGGGAAAGAGCTTAGCCTTGAGTATTTCTCATCTAAAAAATTTCAAATAATGCAGAACACAGTATTGGTCTGCAGAGAGGGATACACAACCAGAAAAAAAACACAGGAGAAGAAAAGGATAAGTTTGGGGTGTTGGGGTTTCTCTTGTTTTTGTGTGTAAGCAAGATTTAAATGGACTAATTAAATTTACCATAATCAATAAAATGTGTGAGTCAAGTTTATTGAAGTGGCTATTTCCCATTGCATAATTTCCCCGGGGAACTTGCATTTTTAATTCAAAAATAAATAAAAGATTACAATAAAAAAACCCCCAACCCCCTGAGCACTTACTGTAAATATGCCAGCGTATGTGTGAGGTTAAGAAAAGCACAAGCCTACACCCAGGAATCAAAGAGGGGCTTACCACTGCTTTGACACTAATTGTAAATGCTGAACATTTTCTAGAACCATAATCAAACCTTAACTGCCATGGGGGACCCATTCAGTAGCTCCCAGTAATGCTAACAAGACGCAGAGCCTTTCACCTTTAGGTCACCAGTTCAAGACCACTTTGGGTAGGTTAGTAAACAAAAGGTAAATCACAAGTCCAGTGGAATGCCAGAGCATCTAGAGTAGATGTCAGAGCAGCTGTTGGGCAGGAGTGGGAGGGAGTTTTCCTTCCCATCTCATGTCATCCATGCTTCTCCTGGAACTGGCACGGCTGCCTCTTCAGGGACTCACCTCATCTACCTTGGTCTCAGATCCTCTCTACCTTCTGGAAAGGGGGTGGGGAACCCTTTTTGCTGCCTTCCTGTGTTTCACAGAATCATTAGGGATTGGAAGGCACCATCCAGTCCAATCCCCCTGACACAGCAGGATCACCTAGACCAAGTCGCACAGGAACACATCCAGACGAGTCTTAAACATCTCCCGTGAAGTAGACTCCACAACCTCCCTGGGCAGCCTGTTCCAGTGCTGCAACCTCCATCTTCCTGGGAAGAAGTTCCTTCTCATATTTATGTGGAACCTCCTATGTTCCAGTGTACACCCATTGCCCCTAGTCTTATCACTAGTTCATAGAATCATTATGGATTGGAAGGGACCTCCAAAGATCATCTAGTCCAATCCCCCTGACACAGCAGGATCACCTAGATCAAGTCACACAGGAACACATCCAGGCAGGTCTTGAACATCCCCAGTGAAGGAGACTCCACAACCACCCTGGGCAGCCTGTTCTAGTGCTCTGTCACCCTCACTGGGAAGAAGTTCCTTCTCATATTGATGTGGAACCTTCTAAGTTCTAGCTTACACCCATTGCCCCTTGTCCTATCACTAGGTGATACTGAGAAGAGCCCAGCTCCATCCTCCTGTCACCCACTCCTCACATATTTATAGACATTAATGAGGTCACCCCTCAGTCTCCTCCAAGCGACAGAGACCCAGCTCCCTCAGCCTCAGCTGGAACCTCCCTAGATGCCCCATAGGACTCACCACTGAAGATCCTGATCTTGCCATGGGATTTTTCAATGCTTCTGTAACAGCCCCCCAAGAAAGCACAAATAGTGATATCATCTCTGTTCCACTTCCATGCATACAATTACTCTTAATTAATTGGTTCATGTACTTGAGCACCATGTGGCAAACAGACTGATCAAACACATAATAGAAAACAACAGGTCCCCACCCTGCTGCCCTAGGCCGCACAACAAACAGCTCTGCCAATAACGGCAACGTTGGAAGACTGAAGCAGAGTCCTCACCCCAGCACAAGGTTCTACCTTCAGGTAGAACTTCTTGCTCTGCTCTCAGCTGCCTGTATGCAAAATCACAACCCCAGCTGAGGCCCCTGGCATTCCCAACAGCCTCAAACAATCCTCAGCAATCCACATCAACACATGGACAAGACTCCTGGCTCTACTGAGTCTTTCTTGAGGAAGCAATGACCATTTGTGTTTCAAGCTGTGTGAGTGTCAAAAGACAGCTACGTGATTCATCCAGCCTACAGACAGATTGATCCCAGCTCAGACAGTCTTCAATGTCCCTCAAACACGTGTCTCCTTGCCGTCATGTGTGGTGGTAACTCAGAGGCTGCTGTATGCAGTCTGCAGCCTGTGCCAAGTCCTGATGACCCTTTCAAGAAGAAATGTTTCCTCATGGCTAACCTAAACATTCTGTTCATAATGTCTAACCTAGACAGTCTAACTTAACCTAAACCCTGGTGCAACTTGAGGCCATTTCCTTTTGTTCTATCTCTTGTGAGAAGAGACCAACTCCCACCTCTCCGTGATCTACTTTCAGCAGGTTCTACACATGATGAGGTCTCCCCTCAGCCTCCTTTTCTACAGATGAATCAGCCCCAGGTCCCTCAGCTGCTCTTCATAGGACTTGTTCACCAGACAATTTGCCAACCTTGTTGTCCTTCTCTAGGCCTGCTCCAGCACCTCATTGTCTTTTTTGTAGTGAGGTGCCCAAAACTGAACCAGTGCTTCAAGTGTGGCCTCACCAGTGACAAGCA
The DNA here is from genome assembly GCA_013400115.1 of Rhinopomastus cyanomelas. Taxonomy (NCBI): domain Eukaryota; kingdom Metazoa; phylum Chordata; class Aves; order Bucerotiformes; family Rhinopomastidae; genus Rhinopomastus; species Rhinopomastus cyanomelas. The sequence continues at coordinate 539,342 of VXBP01008419.1, read as the reverse complement.
CAGGGGGAAAATCACCTCTCTACTTCTGCAGGTCACAGTATTTCTGGTCAAGACATGATGCCATTGGCTTTCTTGGCCACATTGCTGGCTCATATTTAGCTAGTTGTCAGCCAGTAGTCCTAGATTTCTTTCTGCTGAGCACTTCTCCAGCCACTCTTCCCAAAGCCTGTAGCATTGCAGGGGGTGGCTGCTATCGAAGTGCAGGACCTGGCATTTGGTCTTGTTAAACCTCACACAACTGACCTTGGCCCATCAATCCAGCCTTTCTGGGTCCCTCTGCAGAGGTTTCCTACACCTGCCCCATGTGGTGTCATCTGCAGACTTGCTGAAGGTACACTCAATCTCCTCATTCAGACCATGGATGAGGCTATTGAATGCCTATACTTCTGTGCCTGTGTGTGAGTGACTACAGTAGTCTGAGGTCTTAATTTAGTATCATATTAACATAGCTGAGAGGTTGAGGACCTCTAAGGAACATTAATTCATTATTCTCCAAACATCTGGACTGATACTTCCTCCTTGGATTAGTCTGGACCAGCGTGTTCCCTCTCTGCTCACCAAAAGCCTGCAGTGCCAATTTCCCTCCGTGGCAGCTTCAGTGACAGCTGTTTACTTGGAAGCTCTGATGTATGGGTGGTAGCCACAAATTAATGGAATGCTTTCCAGATGCAATGTCTTTAAATACTCAAACAATAAGCCAAAAGAACTAAGCTGTTCTGGCCATTTTCTCTCTCAACCTCTCTCAGAGATGATGTGAACAGGATTTCTTGGGGCAATGACCAGAACGCCTAAGATGCTTCAAAGGTAAATGTCAGCATGAGGAGGGGAGCCAGCTGAGGCCCCTGGCATTCCCAACAGCCTCAAATAATCCTCATCAATCCACACATCCCCTCCCCTCAAACTTCCAGGACTGCCTGGACCAAGTCACACAAGAACATATCCAGGTGGGTTTTAAATCATGGTTGATCTTCTGGAAGCTGCAGAATTCTGTGCTGAATGGCAGACAGCTGAAGCCAAGACCTCAAATGGCCAAGAAGGAAGAGCAAAATAAAGAAGGAAAAAGGAAATATTAGGATTGTCTTCCTAGCCTGCTCAGGTCAGGTGCTACGTGTGCTGGCGCAGACCTCTGAGCTCAGGTTGCTGTGCCTGGCATGAGCTTCAAAGAACAGCTCCAAAAACACCTCTCCAAACCAGCAGAAATTCTGTGGAGGATACACAAGCATCACTAAGATGCCTCAAACCTCCCCTTGGCTAGGTGTCATCTAGAAATCCTTCGAGAGCAGAGGAGTTATCTAGCTCATAAATGGAGATCAACATCTGCCCCTGGTGTGTCTTTCTCTGAAGGCAGACCTTCAGTTGTGGCACTGCTCCTGTGGTCTCGGAGGATGGAGCATTGGAACAGGTTGCCCAGAGTGGTTGTGGAGTCTCCTTCACTGGAGATGTTCAAGGCCTGCCTGGATGTGTTCCTGTGTGACTTGGTCTAGCTGATCCTGCTGTGTCAGGGGAATTGGACTAGATGATCTTTCAAGGTCCCTTCCAATCCATAATGATTCTATGATTCTCTGTTCAACCTAGAGCTGAGGACTGGGACAAAACCAGCACAAAATTATCAGTGCTCAAGCCTGGGGAAAATTGCTTTGGGGCTGGTGTAATTTTGCCACCTTTGCTCAAAACTGACAACAGATCAAACTGAAAACCTGGATGAAGTGGAAAGGCTACACCGAATCTGGGTGGTAGTGATTTATACCCTTGCAGGGTCCAGGCTAAGGAGTGTAACTTGTTTCTTCGCCAACTTACATCACTGTTTCTTTCCTCATTGCATTTTCTTTGGCATTTTCATCTTTGCATTTATTCATTTGCTTCCACAGATATTTAACATGACCTGGACAGCTGAGCTACCAGAGTATGGCTTGCCCATCCAGTAGTCAAAGTAGTAGTTCTTACAGATTTTTATTTACTTAAAAGTACCAACAAACATGAGCTCTGTGATCTTACATTGGAGGAGGGCAAGAAATTACTCCAGGTACCCCAGTCTGAATTTGAAATCAGTTCAAGCCTGAAATGCTGCCTGTTTGAAGGTTCCTCCAATGTTGCTATTAATTAGAGAATTAGTAGCCACTAAGAGTCATCATCAGTCATCTTCACTGAGTGGAAAAAACCAAATTCATTATCTAATGGGAAGAAAACCAAGATCATTCTGTGATTATCTAATAAATCACCTCAAACTCTAGTCCACAGGAAGAACTGGCCATCTGCTAGAAAAGTTTGATGATGATTTCCTCACCCACTACCCTCAAATTTGTGGAGCATAGGCCTTGCCTGAAGTTGCTTAGCAAAAATCCCCGCGTTACGCTCTTATTTAATGAAATCCTGTGGTAATAAATCAAGCCCAGAAACGAGAGTAAGTAAATCCACCACATCCCTTGAAAAAAATTACTGTTTGACTCTGTCAGCTAAAGTTCTCTGGGCAATGAAGTATCTGTGTTTGCCAACTGAAAAATGATCATCCAATGGTCACCAAGCTGCGTACGGTTTCCTAGTCCTCAGTCTCAAAGCTATGCTGAGAATCAGCACAAAACAAGCAGGTCACTCTCATAAAGACCCCCTCCAGCTGGTACTAAGCTGCCACACTCTTGCAAAATCTCTGCAAACAAGCCCAAATGCCAAACTGAGGCTTCTCATGATGAGTGTGGACCTCTAAATGTGACATCAAAGGTGGCAAATGGTTGCCCCAAGCAACAGAAGGGAAAATGGGCAGAAGACTAGATGATCTTTCGAGGTCCCTTCCAATCTGTAATGATTCTAAGATTCTATGATTCCATGATCATTATAGCAAAGACTAGAGGTTGTGTTGATCTAGTACCCACTGAAGTCAACAGGAATCTTAACACATGTCCATCCTATGTGGTGTTCTCTATGACCTTGGGGTACCCACATGGTCCAGAGCCAGGGGGAGGTGTTGGGTAGACTTTGTCTTCTGATGAATTCATCATAACTTGATCACACTATAAGAACAGGAAGAGCTCACAACCCTTTTGAAACTTCCTAGAAGAACTATATTGAATAAACATTTGTAGATGATGAATGATGTCTCTCAAGTTTCAATTTTTCTGTCCTGCCTTTGAGCTTTGGTCCTTCAAAACACTAAGGAAAAGGTAAATTCAGTGACATTTTTTATTGTTTTGAAAGGCAGCTTATATTCCCTCCAGAAAATCACAACAAGAAATAAACATCTCTCATCAATACTCCCCTTAGGAGTACGAAACCACGGATTTCCTTCACTGGCATGCTCAAGAAGGCAACCAAAAAAAGTGTGCACTTGCAGCCCGGAAGGCAATCCTGATCCTGGGCTGCATCAGGAGCAGTGTGGCCACCAGGCCGAGGGAGGTGATTCTCCCCCCTCTACNGTCTGGGTGATCCTGCTGTGGCAGGGGGATTGGACTGGATGATCTTTCGAGGTCCCTTCCAATCCCTAATGATTCTACAATGTTATGATCTGAGCACTCATGAATATCAGTGAGTTTACTCAAACTGCCACGGACTTTGGTAAAAGCAATGCACAGACACGTTCATGAAGTGCTTCCTTGAGCTAAAAATCATGCTGTAGGGATCCTTTCCAGCTTCGAAGCATTTTTTCCTGAGGGGAGGCAGCAGCAGCTACTGTGGTCTTCCCAGGAGGAGGACAGCAGTGTGCTTCTGGTGATACATTTCCCTTTTTTATAGGCCAATTTCCAGCCATTGAGCATAAAATCAAAGAATCATAAAGGTTGGAAGAGACCTTCAAGATCAGCAAGTCTGCCACTGCCACTATACCCTCTAAGCCATGCTGCCTAGTGCTGCATCTACGTGTTTCTTGAACAGCTCCAGGGATGGTGACTCCACCACCTCCCTGGACAGCCTGTTCCAAGCCAACAACATGATTGAAATTTTTCCTCTCTTCTAGTGCAGTTAAAAAAAAATTACATGAAAACTGAAATCAGAAAGTGTTTTCATAATTCTTACGCTTAGAAATGTCTCCTTGTTTCAATTTCAAATGATATTTGTTTCCAACCACCTTTTCTTTCACTGAAAAACCCCAAATTCCAAACCAGCTAACTTGTAGATTAATTTCTTAATTACACTGATAACTTTTTATCATGTATTTCATTTACTGAAAAAAATATTCGGGGAAAATAATTTGCTTCAATGTTGATCCCCTCCAGAAGGTGCCCTGCTACTATGAGTGTCTCACGAATGAGCTTCCATGAGTTCCCTGTCTGGCAGACAGAAAACTCCAAGAGTAGGAGCCAGGCTTCACAGCTCCATCTATCCCTTTCTTTGAGCAAAGAATTCCAGAACGTATTGGGTTGGAAGGGACTTCTACAGCTCATCTAGTCCAACACCTCTACAGCAAGCAAGGACATCTCAAACTAGGGCAGAATGCTCACAGCCCCACTGACCTTGAATGTTTCCAGGGATGAGGCTTCCACTACCTTTTCATGGAATCATAGAATCATTAGGGATTGGAAGGGACCTTGAAAGATCGTCTAGTCCAATCCCCCTGACACAGCAGGATCACCTAGACCAAGTCACACAGGAACATATCCAGGTGGGTCTTAAATGTCTCCAGAGAAGGAGACTCCACAACCCCTGGGCAGCCCCTTCCAGGGCTCTGTCACCCTCACTGTGAAGAAGTTCCTTCTCATGTTTATGTGGAACCTCCTGTGTTCCAGCTTACACCCATTGCCCCTCGTCCTGTCCCTTCCAACCCCTAACACCCTATGATCCTATCACTAGATGACACTGAGAAGAGCCCGTCTCCATCCTCCTGACACCCACCCTTCAAATATTTATAGACATTAATGAGGTCACCCCTCAGTCTCCTCTTCTCCAAGCTGAAAAGACCCAGCTCCCTCAGCCTTTAATAATAAGGGAGATGTGCTACTTCCTTTATCATCTTCTTCGCCCTATGCTGGACACCCTCCAGCAGCTCTGTGTCCTTCTTGAACTGCGAGGCCCAGAACCGGACACAATACTCCAGATTATGGTCTCACCAGGGCAGAGTAGAGGGGGAGAAGAACCTCTCTTGATCTGCTAAACACCCCCTTTCTGATCCACTCCAGGATGCTGTTGGCCCTCTTGGCCTCAAGAGCACATTGCTGGCTCATGGTCATCTTGCTGCCCACCAGGACCCCCAGGTCTCTTTCTCCTACACTGCTCTCCAACAGGTCATTCCCCAACCTATACTGGTACCTGGGGTTGTTCTTGCCCAGATGCCAGACTCTACACTTACCCTTGTCATACTTCATTACATTTCTCTCTGCCCAGGTCTCCAGCCTGTCCAGGTCTTGCTGAATGGCAGCACAGCCTGCAGGGGTGTCAGTGACACCTCCCAGCTTTGTGTCATCAGCAAACTTGCTGACAGTGCACCCCAATCCCTCATCCAAGTTTTGAGTCACCTTGTTCCAGTGACCCACTGCCCCCAGATTAAAGAACTTTTTCATCATGTCCAGCCTAATCTTGCTTTCTCCACCTTCCCCATTCTTCTTCTAGACCCCTTTCAGGGACTGGAAGGTTCATATAAGGTCCCCCCTTTTCTTCAGGCTGAACAACCTGAACTCTTTCCGCCCCTATGAGGTGCTCCAGCCCTCTGATCATTTCAAGGTGACTTAAGTCCTCCTCTCACAGCAGGCCCTGGTGCAGCCACCAAGTGAACACCACATAACTCTACCCACCTCAAGCTCCAGCGTGCTGCACACACAGAGCGCTACGTTTTATGGCTCCTGCAGAATACTGGGGGATGCTAATTTTACAGGTGCATTCTAGCAAGCTGCAGCCCCTGATATCAGAACGCCACGAGGAACAATGTGCTCCTTATGCCCGTGCAGCTAATTTAATATTAAATCAATAAAACATTTGCTAGGGCTGGTCAGGGACCTGGCTGCTGACAGCAGACTCAGCTCACAGCAACAAACGTCTCCTCACCCTTTGCAGACAGCTGTGGGAAGCTGTAGAGGACAGCTTGGTTTATTGTAGAAGACATTTTTGGCCCGGACAAATAACCTCCCTAAGCCCTAATGAGTGCAGAAATTCAAAACATTTGCGGGACATTTATTAGCAAGAAAATTCAATGGCCTTTGGGGAGATTTGGATTGACAGCAACGATCACCTGTGGGCCAAGCTTAGTCCAGCTTGTGCAGGGAAAGCGAAATGGCTTTCTTGGCTACAGGGAAAGAGATTGTAGCTCTTTCCAGTTGGTTTCATCTCTGGGATATGGAGACTAGGGTGGAAGCAACTACCTTTGCTGAGTTTTCACTGGTGGAATCACTTTAGGCTCTATCAGGTTCCCAACGTGATCTCAAGATGGCAGAGGTCAGGGGGATGGACTCCATCACCATCCTATCTGCTGCTGAGCATGAGCAAATCACCTGGCACTGCTACAGTAGCTTCCAAATTCACTCAAGCTGTGAAGACAGGATTGCCCAGTGTCCCTGTTGGACAACATGCTCTAATGCCATAAGAGATAAGACCAGGAAACTGGTTTGTTGCTTTTTTGGGTTTTGGCTTCTTCATCTTTGTAAAAGAACATCATGGAGGCCAACTTTTCATCAAGAATATGAGGCTCAAATTAGAACTTTTAAAGCAACTGCAAACGGCCTTCTCACACACATCAAAAACCAAAGAGAAGGTGGGAAAACCAAAGCATTCCAAAAAGAAAAGACACCTGACCCAGCTCACAGTCAAGCATTTCTCTATGAAGAAGTGGCCTACCCGAGTTAAACAGATACCTTCTGTCCAAAAGGGATTGTTTGGAAAGTTCAGTTCTCTGAAGACCCCCACAGGAGGGGTTGTTTCCCAGCACTGCTCTCAGGCTAGTCCTGCCCTGAGCCGCCAGACCTCCAGGGACCCACAGCCACAGATCTATCCCTAAGAAAGATGTGGGACATGGACTTCCATGAGACTGGCAGCATGTGCTGCTTAAGGGAAAGCCCTCCTAAAAGTGTTGCCAGCAGATTTGCCTCCTCCATGAACGAGGACACAGATACCGAGGTGGCTGATGGATGGAGCAGGAGGTGTGTGCCTGGCAGACAAGGTGCTTCCCTAAGCCCTGAGCACCTGGGACAACTCAGGGCCTGGCCGGGCTCTGTCTTGTCCCGACACTGCTGACATTACTCGTGTGATGAGCCCTGTGCTGCACCTACAAGAACATTTCAGCCATAAGCCACAAAGCCAAGCCCAGCCAGAGTGAATATTGAACTCCATCCCTAGCAGCTTCCCTAAGACATCAGCATTCCAGCACATGTAAGATGATGAAAACAAATTTCATGCCATGAAAGCAGAAATATGGGTGAGGTCTGGGAACATAGTTAGGATGTGGTTTCCAAAAGCATTCAGTGCTGGCTTAACTCTGCCTCTATTAGCTGAGGGTAAGAAAGCCCCATTGGCTTCAATGGGAGCGGAATTAGGCGAACACCAAGTGGTTTTGAAAATCCCACCCTTAGCTTTTATAGAACGTAGAAAATAAAAATCACATGCAAACCTTCGGAGGGTAATTGGCCCATTAAAGTGTGTGCCATTATTTATTTTAGCCACCATTTTTAATTTGAAGATTTGTGGCACCGACGGATGCGGCACGACAATAGCTGGGGAATGCTAAACCTCCTTGGGAAGGGGAGCATGACACTGGAGAAGCCACAGGGCCAGCTGAATGCAGCATGTTGATGCAGTTCTTGGTTAACAAACAAACAAAGCACGCTCAAAAATGCAAACAGAGATTCTGATCTTTTTTTGGGGAAAAAGAACTTTCTTTGGGAGGTCTCCTAACCCCGCACAAGAGCTGACCTTGTTTGTACTGTCTGGTTTCTGATTCCCCTCTGCCTTTGGAATGAACTCTACAACAAACACAGAGTAAAATGTAAGACCCAAGGCTTTTTGACCAGTAGCCTTTGATGGGGTTGGTGCCAGCATCCTGGCTGGCCATAATGGTCCTGCTGGGATCAGAGGTACAAGATGGGACATGGTGTGAGGCACAGCCCAAGGGGCAGGATCCACTGTGTCACTCTCAAACGCATTATTCAGGTGCCTACACTCCAGAAGAGGAAGAGTAGGAAAACCCCACTGTTTAGAGACTATAAAGCCCTGAGCCATCTCCTGAAGGGGAGCTTTGGAGCACGTCACCATTTCCTCAGGAGGTCTCAATAGAAAGCAAAGTGACTTCCTAAGGGTCTGCACTCTTGTTGTCAAACCTGGAGATCACACAGAGATGACCACCCTTGGTTGTCCCAGGTGTCTGGGGACCTAGTGTGCCTTTGGCAGGGCAATGAGGCACCAAGAGGACAGACTCCTTGTCAGGCTCTGGGGAGCTCAAACAGAAGAAGAGGACAGCAAGGACATTTAGGTGTCTTGGATGTGCAAAAGAGGCTGCTGTGTTTATTCACTAGTGCCAGCAGAACAGAAAGCAGAGGCAAAGCACTATTTCAGGGCTTTGCCACCATCAGTGGTGATAGAAGGACATGGCCATTGACCTCAAGTTCTCCAGCTCCAGTTGAACATGGGACCTCCCCACATCATTTGAATGGAAAATGCTATCAGCTTCATCCCGATGCTGTCACCAGAGCACTTATCAAGCATCTGATGCTGATGTACCAAGCATCCACTGGATCAACAAAGTCCTCACGTCAGTCCCAAAACACTCACTCTCTGCCCTGCTTTGGTCCTAGACATGTTGTTTGGTAGATTGTCAGCATTTTGCTGATGCCCTGGCAACCATTTGGCTCACTGCAATGCACTCCTGTTGCCACAGCAGCAGACCCCTGTCACAGAAAGCCTTGCATGCACCCTTCACATCAGGTCCTTGTCCACAGTAGAGCCCCACAGGTTAGGCTATGGGGTGACAGCTCTATCAAACCCAGTCTCTAGGTCTGATGGGACCAGATCTAGTCTCTGCTCCAAAACAGTGGGGTTTTCCTACTCTTCCTCTTCTGGAGTGTAGGCAGGTGAATAATGTGCTTGAGAGTGACGCAGTGAACCCTGCCCCTCTGGCACAGGTGCTTAGTGTGAAAAATGTCATCATACACAAGACCTTAGCAGAGCTGGGTGCAGAGACAGCAGCCTCCGGGGAGATTTTACCACCATGCCTAGGTTCAGGTTCTTCATTCCCTTCTACAAGTGCAGTGGAGGTGTCTCAGTGCCTGGCTGAAACTGCCCATGGTGAGGAGACCAGGGAGCCGAGGTTCCTACGGCTCATAACGCAAGCAGGCTCTTCATCTGCTGTGTGAGATGTGACCCCTGGAGGCCTCAGGTGGAGGGAAGGATGCTGTTATCAGACATTTCTGCCACAGCAGAGGCAGGGGGCTCTTTGCCAGGTTCCTTCCACTCTTTTCCTTACTTTATTTGCACAGATGTTTTTGCCAAGTCATGTCATCAACCTGGGGAGTGGGCAGTTGGGGAAAACACTAATAAAAACGACCGAACAAGTTGAAGAAATTGCAAACAGTAAATCTGGTGCTCGCTAGGCTGAGCCCAATAAGTTGCTGAGGTTGTACTTTTCAGGTTCAGTTTTAGGCTTTTGTAAATTTTCAGTTATTTTTAACCCGCCTCTCTGAGCAAACCTAGGAATGAGAAAGTAATCGTTTCATCAGCTCAGGCTACATAAATCTCCTCGGGGTTTATTATTTGCTGTTTCATTTTACTGGCACAAGAGTTCCTATGAAAGTACAATAACCCACTCGCTGATTTACAACTTGGAAGCAGGCGCATGCTGAAAAAGCAAGCCTGTAGCACCTGAGGAAAAGTGCACCAAGTTAATTGAAAAGCTTCAGGAAACTGGAATTCCTCGCAGTGATACTGTCACATGCGTCAGTCACCAGATGTAATTCCAATTTTCTGCTCCCATAATAAGAATTCAATTGATATCCCCAGAAATAAAACTCTGCAGCCAGAATAACAGCACATTTATCATGATCAGCTTGAAACCTTAGGAGAGAGCTGTTGTGTGCAGCCCTCAGCAGAAGGGATTGTAAGCGTGGTGGGTGCTTACATGTGTGTCATGCCGAAACAAAGCACGCACTGTGACAACACCGTCACCTCAACAGGGGCAAAATTCAAAAACCACAGGCTGCCTCTGGGAAGGTGGTTGACCTGTACTGGTTTTTGCCTGAAGCCAGTTCTGGAGCTCTAATGGGCATAGTGGCATTGGGATGATGGTTGGATTAGATGACCTTGGAGGTCTCCTCCAACCTGGCTTGGTCTAGGTGATCCTGCTGTGTTGGGGGGATTGGACTGGATGATCTTTCGAGGTCCTTTCCAATCCCTAATGATTCACAGATTCACAGAACATTAGGGACCTCGGAGGATCATCTAGTCCAATCCCCCCATAAGAGCAAGATCACCTAGATCCAGTCACCCAATTCTTGATATTAGACCTTGTTCTTCACACCTCCAGCCTCAAAGATTCTATGATTCCCTTCTCTTCTGCACTCCCATCAGTGGCCCCAGCAGGAATGATGTAACCATGTCTCCCAGCAAATGCCACATCACAGAATCACAGAACATTAGGGATTGGAAGGGACCTCAAAAGATCATCTAGTCCACAGATTACATCGCAGCCTACAGACCACCATCATTTGTCAGCACTTCTCCTGGACTACAAGGGCTCCTTGCATGTGAACTTCTGATTGAAACCCCCACCACAGACCCAGGGGCTGCCACAGACCGGTGCCATGGGTTCATGGGAGACCTGAGACCACTTGTGAGGACTTGGGATGAGTAGCAGCACGTTTGCACCCTCCATATCAGACCAGGATGTTCTGCCAATGCACGCTTCCCGTACAGAAGATGCCATAAAGATTACAGCAGTTTAATTACATCGGCTAACTCTTGTCCCTTCAACCTAACAAACAAATCTCATTCCTGTTAGTAGCAGACTTATTGCACTGAAAACTAAAGCACTTCAAATTGCTTTTAAAATGAATGACCTTAGGCCTTTGATTTCTCCCAGCAAACTTGCTCCAAAGCCACCTGCAGGCAACATCACTGGTCCCTCCTCAACCTTGGCAGAGGAACACCAAGACAGGCCGCAAACCTCCTCACTTCTGGCCCCGGGGCTGGGTGAGAAACACTACCCTTCCATTGCCAGACTTCTCCCATTATCTGCCACCAGTGAGCTGTGAATGCCTCTTCCTACAGCTGCTGAAGAGCTAGCTCTAGGTTTGCAACGTGCTTCAGATAAGATGCTTTTGGGTCCTGTATGTGCAGTGGCCCTCTCCTATCTGAGATACTGTTTTGCTTTCGAAGTGATTTGCCCAAATTTCACTGATGCCTGTTTGTCATGAGGCCAAATGGGTGAGATTTTGAAGGACATATATCTCACATGAGCAATTAATCTCTAGGCTAATGAAGTAATCCTGCAGAGGAGTCGTGAGCACCTGTAGTGTTCTACCCTCTGTAAGAAGAGCCCATCCAACGAGTCAGTACAAAGTACTCTCATATTAACCTGTCTCTGAAGTTTACCTAAACTTCCTGATCACTTAGACTTTCAATTTATTTTTAGGGAACTATTTCCAGTAAGTGGTTCAAGATGGATTACAGTTTAACTGGAGGTTTGGGAATAAAAAGGATGGTCACAGGAAAGCTGGATTCAATTCTTGCCTCTGCCACAGACTTCCTGCATAAATCTGGATGCACTGCATCGGGCGGGGGGATACTCACTCGTCTAACTCAAAACATCTAATTTCAATGCCTATATGAAGAGCTCAGGCTTCCATTACAGGCAGTGGGATGAGCGAGGCTGGGGTGGTTCAGAGCACTTCCAAGAGTAATGCCAACCGTATACGGAGTATAGGTTCCCAACTTAAGAGCATAAAGCAGACTTCTAAATCACCTCTGCCTTTCTGACATCCTTGGGGCCTCAGTTTCTTATCCATGAAATATGTTCTGGATTAAAAACATGAAGACAGTTGTAGCCCAAACTGAGCTTCAGCAAGTCACCTGGCTCAACAGCTCAGGACATACACAAGAGACACCAGGCAAGACCCCATTTCTGATTTATCTACATTCTGACTTATAAATCATAACACAAAATGTTCCAAGTCCATTTTTATACATTTGCTTCCCCCCACCCTGTTTTTTTTCCTCTCTTCTGATAGTTGTCTCTGGGATCTAGCAGCATGACAGCAAAAGTGCTTGTGGTGCTCTTTGTAAGAAGATGCACCTGAGCGAGCAGTGGGCATTTGCAGCCCAGAAGGCAAATCACATCCTGGGCTGCATCAAAAGAAGTGTGGCCAGTGAATTGAGAGAGGTGAGCACTGGAACAGGCTGCCCAGGGAGGTTGTGGAGTCTCCTTCACTGGAGATGTTTAAGACCCACCTGGATGTGTTCCTGTGTGACTTGGTCTAGGTGATCCTGCTGTGTCAGGGGGATTGGACTAGATGAACTTTCGAGGTCCCTTCCAATCCCTAATGATTCTATGATTCTGCCCTCACCCAGAGTCCTGTGTCCAGCTCTGGAGCCCTCAGTACAGAAAGGACATGGACCTGATGGAGTGGGTCCAAAGGAAGCCATGGAAATGATTAGGAGGCTGGAGCACGTCTGCCATGTGGACAGGCTGAGGGAGCTGGGGCTGTTCAGCCTGGAGAAGACAAGGCTTCAGGGGGACCTGAGAGCAACTTGCCAGTGCCTGAAAGGGGCCTATGAGATGGCTGGAGAGGGACTGTCTATGAAGGCCTGTAGCAATATTATGAAGAGCAATGGCTTCAAATTAAAGACGGGGAGATTTAAATTGGATGTTAGGAAGAAGGTCTTTAGTATGAAGGTCAACACTGGAACAGGTTGCCCAGGGAGGTAGTTGAGCCCCCATCCCTGAAGACATGAAATGTGAGGATTAACAAGGCTCTGGGCAACTTGATCAGTTGAAGATGTCCCTGCTCACTGCAGGACGTTTCGACTAGATGAACTTTGGATGTCCCTTTCAACCTGTGTGATTCTACTCTTCTATGAAAATCTCTGAGCCTCATGAGCCAGCACCCCAAATGAAACATCCTTCATCCCCGTGTTTTTGAAATTAAAAAGTGGTCTGTGCACACCACTGAAGCAAACTCCTATTCTTTCCTTTGAGGATTTTTCCTCAGACCTACTCTAAGGATTTGTTTTCTCACCTTTAATTGCAAATGACTGAGAATACTGCTCTGGACACCTCTAGCTGGAGAACACCACCGTGGCCAAGGATCCAATATGGTGTGAAGCACTCTAAAACATGAGGCTTCACACATATCAGGTTCAGCTCTGAACAATAAATACGTTGTGCATTCACGAGGCACTTTCTTGTGTCTGTGTTTTTAGGGGTTCTCTCTTTTCAAAAACTGTAAAGCCTCCCTTCATAAAATGTCCCTTTTGGGACTGAGGCCATATCAGCATCTGAACATTGTGCTACTGAGCAGCTACTCGGAATCCAGTGGTGATAAATTAAACCAGAGGAAACGGATCATTTCTACTATCAGGGTCACTGTTGTCAGCTCCTAACAAGGCAATTGACTTGTCAAGTTGTCTCTGAAAGCCTGAGCTCACATTTCATTGCCTCTCACAGAATTGTATAACAAGGGTCTCAGCCTGTTTTTCACCCGTCACTTTGGGAAATTTCAGACACTGATCCTACTCATAAATTGTGGAGGAACAGATGAGGCAAGTCTCAGCATGACACTCTCCTACTGGAGCAACTGTGTGAAAATATTAACCCCAAGAAAAGATATGAAAGGGATGTGCACAGGAACAGATGGGGATTTGCTTGTGTGTCATTATCAGACATGAGCAAGATCTTAAATGGTGAAAGGTCATTTGGAAAAGCCACAGGACACCTCTACTATCAAGGGGGAAAAGTAGGCTCTGACACTGAGGCTCACCTTCTGGTTTGGAATAACAAGTCCATCTGCTAGAGAAGCAGGGTAGTTACTGAGCAAGACCAACCCCTCTACTAACACTCTCTACTTACATTTTAATTATTTAGCCAACATAAATCTATATACAGTTGTCACAAACCAAACCAAGGTGAGCACAGCGTAAGTCAGAAGAAGACAGTTCTTCCATCCTATTCAGCTTCCAGGCTAGAAGAGAGAGATACAGTAGGAAAAGCAAGTTGTTTGAATATCAATCACATCACAGGGTAGTGCTGAGGAGAGGTGAAGCCACTTCAAGTGCATCACTGCCATGCCTGGGGTCATGTGGCTACCAAAATTAGAGTTTTACTTTTCCAAGGTTTCTTTGGAGTAGTGCAGAAACTCCAGTGCTCACTTAAGGGAGACACCAGGTTTATACAAAAGACTCTTATCCCAAACCCAGGATTTCTTCTGGTGGTGGTGTTGCTGCTGCTACAATTATATTGACAGGTTTCTATTATTAGATTAACATCCTGGGTTTTACTACTGATAAATTAACACACTTTATCCACCTCATCTCAGACCTAAGACCATTTTTCCGTGGAAGACCTCAGTCACAGTGAAAATAATTTCTGGAGGAAAAATCTTCTCCTGGAAAACAGTGACCAGCTTTAATAATGATAGTTGAGACCCCAAACACACCCAGATATACTGCAAGTCCTTGTTATCTTTGGGATGCCCAGATTTTTGTGGTGTCCTCATGCACAGCCACAGGACTTTGAACACAGAAGGTGAAGTAAGAACATGTGTAGGGAGTTTCTCTGCTTGGCCCTGCAAGAAAACCTCTTAACTCCCCCAAAAGACCACTTTTCCTCCCAATTCCATGCTCTTTACCACCTCATCCCTAGTTTACCCTCCTGTCATTTCCTTTTGCCCTCTTCCCACCGTATCATGTTTCCAGCTCAGAATCTGTAGATCCGCAATTGTTTAAAAAGCAGCTCAAACTTCCAACGTATAAACATCACTTCCTCTGTCTCCTGAATTTATTTTAATAGTTGATATTTGAGCCCAGGGGATTGTTTTAACTAACACTGTATAGTCAGAAGGAATGACTTTCCTCCAGGCTAACTCTGGGTCAATGGCACAAGGCAAGACCCCCTCACATTTCATTACCCAGGGATCCGATCCCCTTTCCCAATCCATCACTCTGAAGCTCGTTCCTCCTATTCCTCTCAGATTTGCCTGCATGATTCATGCAGTGCCAAATCAACAGAATATTTGCTTTTTTCTCAGTTCATTGTTTTTATTTGCTTACATGTTCCCTGTCATAGTTCAACTCATAAATCAATGCTGGTTTATTTTTCACAAACCCGTTGAAAGTTTGAGCCAGTTTCCACTGTCATGAAAGACTCCCAATACTACATGTCCTTTAACAGGTGGAAAATGTCTTAGGAGGCTGTTTGGATGGGAATGGTTTTCTAACTTAAAGACAAAGTAGTATTTGTTTATGACTTAATCTAATTCCAAAACAAAGTCACAGTTCCCTGCACCAAATTATCTCCACCCCACCAACATATGGTTTTATTATTTAGATGAAAATAGTAATATTGAAACCATTTTGAGCTATTAGACTTGTGTAACTGATTAGGGTGAAACGAGGTTCCTGACTTCGTTTTCCTTTACGAAGACGACCGAGCCTACGTCCTGGCTCAATCTGGCATCACAAAAGCAAGTAGACAAAGCCCAAACGTAGCGGTCCCCAGCCCTAGCCCTTTTACTTAACCTTTACTTTCTTGGCTCACAGTGGAAAGCTGTTGACGTACCAGGTTGTCAGTGGAACAAAACAGCCCCTTTGTTGGTGACCTGCACTTGGAGAAGAAGAAACTGCAAAGAACCTCTGAAGGGAATGTTGTGTGTATTACCAAGGTCAAGCCCAGAAAGTCCCTGCTGAGGACAAGGCTCACCTGTGCCACCCAGCCAGGTACAAAAGTAGGTCAGAGAAGAACCTTTTGCGACCGTACCCCCACTTCTTTCCCACTTGCTGAAAACACTTCCCCACCTGCCTACTTATTGGAGGACAATCTGCTGTTATGAGTGACAGGTCTTCCTCAAACCCAATAAACGAATGGGGTAGTTGTTTTCTCCTCCCAGCTCCCTGATGCAGCAAAATGCAGTCCCTGAGATGATCTGGTGCTTCTTCCTCTGCCTGGCTGACTTCAGCTCTCTGCTGTCAGCCAAGTGGATTGCTCCAAGCTCCTCTAGTGTTTCTTCCTTGCATTAATGGCATTAGCCATTGGCAGCCTGGATGACAACCTGGTGTCAACAGTTCCAGTGTCTCTGGAGCAAAAAATGAACAAAGTACTTTGTGGTTCTGCTGGGTTGTTGGTGCCTGCTTACTACCACAGCTCCTTCCCTTCTGGAGAAGGGATCTAACACCACTTCCTACTTGGCATCAGAAATGAAGCAACGTGCCTGCAAGGACAGCGAGCTTAAAGCAAAGAAGGCCTACCCCAACTCAGATGGGATAAAGATTTTCCCTACTCCTGGAGCATGCTCAAAGCAGAAAGTCCAGTAGGCAGAAGCTTCTGACAGTGCCCACCTCACACTAATATTATTCTGTTAGACTGGAAGAGGAGCATGATGAACATGCTGAAAATCTGTTCTCACCGGACAGCTAATGTTTAGTGCTTTGAAAATCTTTCCCACCAGGAGTTCTGAGTAAAACCTTGGCAATTGTGAATGAAGGTCTAAAAACAGAATCTAGAATAAATGAAATATTTCATTTCTGTAACATTTCACCAGGGTTTGTACATTTAAGCATCTTCCAAAGCTTTTACTACAATGAGAACACATTTCTACACAACATATTGTTTCAGATGGGGAAGAACCATTTACCGGAAAAATGCCAAAAATACTCAGTTTGACAATTTTAAGCTTTACTACTTTGCCTTTTCTTCAGAACAATAATTGATTGAAACGGATCCTTGTAAGACATTTTCAATTTGACATGACAAGTCAGCAGTTTCCACCCACAACACATTGGCTTTGAAAAAACACTCAACTAGCTTGGACAGTCATTATGAACTTGTGCTGTCTGCTTGCCTCCTTCCAACTCCGAGATCACTAGGGACAGATCCAACACTAGGCCACCACATGCCAAGAATCCCTTTGTCTTGCACACAAGCTGCTGTCTCACAGCAAACCTTTTGAGGTCCCTAATGCTCTGTGATATCGAGGCAGATTTTAAATGTCTCCAGAGGAGGAAACTTCACAACTCCCCTGGGCAGCCCATTCCAATGGTCCGTCACCCTCACTGGGAAGAAGTTCCTTCTGACATTTATATGGAACCACCTATGTTCCAGCTGACACCCATTTCCCATTGCCCTATCCCTAAATGACATTGAGATGAGCCCAGCCACATCCTCCTGACACCCACCTCTCACATATTTATGGACATTAATGAGGTCACCCCCCAGTCTCCTCCAAGCTAAAGAGACCCAGCTCCCTCAGCCTTTCCTCATAAGGAAGGTGTTCTTCCTTCACAGCTAATCTAAATCTTTCCTTTAGTTTCTGAGGAAGTAAAATAAAAACAAGTTATTCTGAGTCAATCTTTCTGGAAAGAAGTAGTTAAATAGAAGACTTTAAAGAGAAGATTACAGAATCATTAAGATTGGGAGAGACATCCAAGATCATTCCAGTGCAGTCGTCAACCCAACACCACCACACCCGCTAAAACAGGCCACATCGACACATCTTTTTTTTAACATCTCCAGAGATCATGACTCTAGCACCTCTCTGGGCAGCCTGTTTGAATCCCTGACCTCTCTTTCAGTGAGGAAATTTTTCCTGATGTCCAGTCTAAACTATTCCTGGCACAACTTGAGGACATTTCTTTGTTCTATCACTAGTGACTTGGGAGAATGAGACCAGCCCCCATCTCTCCACAACCTCCTTTCAGGTAGTTGTCCAAAGCAATAAGGTCTCCCTTAGGTCTGCTTTTCTCCAGAGTAAAAAACCCTAGTTCCCTCAGCCAGTCCTCATAAGACCTGTCTTCATTTATCTCTTTTACAAGGATACTGACCATGGAAGGATCCTAGGAGGGCTTGGGAACCTCTTCACATGAGGAGAGTCATTCAAGGGTCTTTGTTAACCCCAGAGAAGTGGGAGTTTCCCTGTTGTTCCCTGTCTGGTGACAGTGGCTTAAATGTCACTCTTGTCAACCAGCTGGAGAAAGGAAGATAAGCTCAGATAGATGTGTTGGATCAGAGTGCAGCAGGGAAAATGGAAGGTACCAAAATCCTGATCCAGGGTGACCCACCAGATGGACCAGAGCAATAAGCCAAGAGAACACTGAAGAGTTAAAATTTCCAGGGACAATTATGTTTGTTTGCAGCCCTTTTAATGAAGAAGTAAAAGCCTTCATCTGCAACTGCACATAGACAGGAGATGGAAGCAGTCTGGGGGAACCTATTAGTAAAATACAGGCCACATGTAAAGGCTGAAACAAATGAGAAGGTATTTTTGTTTCTCATACTAAATTCATTAGAAATGTCCCCGTCACTCGCATGAGCATCTCACTTGTTAGTTACTGCACAGACGTATCTGCTACAGGGAGCAAACTGCTCAGTCATGGCAAGGGAGAGAGAAATCCATGCCAAAGTACCCACCTAAGCTTCCCTTTTAAAAACACCCTGAACCTATGTCCTATACCTGGGTTGTTGTTTCAGACTTTTGGGTTTGCTGAGTACAAACAAATCCTGGCACGCTGCAAGCGAAGCGATTGCCTCAAAAGCAGAGTGCCCGTTGATGTCATCCCGCAAGTATTCCACGCGCTACGGCTGAGGTTAGTCCCTCCAAGGCACGTACAAATTGCAGATGCACACAAACAATAACACTTGTGCTTCTGGAAAACGTGAAACCCTTTGTTTTGGAAAGGTTGTTCCTATTATTTGTGGCTTGCAACTGTCATCGTTATTCAAGCCTTGTCTTCTTTCATGATTGTTCTGCAGCTACTCGGTGCTTGAGAACTTCCCAAAATTAATATACTTCAAAGACCCAGACATTTTGTACATAAGTTAATTATATAGCTTGTAATTAAGTTTTTAAATGATAAAAACTCTTCTGTGCCGTAAGTGTACTCGGGCTTCAGCTCCCAGGCAAGCCACTACATATCATCCAGCAGAGCAAAGGGCCAAGAAATTCCATCTCATTAATTGTTTCCTTCAAATCCAAAACGTAATTACGTATTTTCCAGGGACCTTTGACATTTTCACACTGTGGCTTGGAATCTGATCATATCCTGAAGTAAACTGCCCAGCTAAAACACAGACTTCGAAAAAAAGATTGCTGCTGAAGTAGTCTTGGACTTCTTCAGACTCTAGAGAAGAGAGGAGCGTGGGTCTAGATCAGATTTTCTTGTAGAATCTTGAGAAGAATGAGGATGAGATGATCACCTGATGAACTCTCAGCTCAATTAATGACTCTCACAGTGATCAAAAAGGCATGGGAAGAGAGAAGAATCTCTGGTTCACAGAGGAATTAAAGGGGTTTTTGAACTTTCCTTGTGTTGCATCTCCCTGAGTTTTGGGTTTGTCACACTTGTGGGTGACCCTTTGGAGCACGAAACCAGCCTGGGTGAACTGAGAGATGTGACACAGAGATAGATGAAGAGCAGCAGAGGGAGCTGGGCTTGTTTAGTCTGAACAGGACGAGGCTGCATGGACTTGATCACTGTCTACAACTATCTGAAAGGAGTTGGTAGAGAGATGGGTGTTGCTCTCTTCTCACAAGCAACAAGCGATAGGACAAGAGGAAATGGCCTCGAGTTGCATCATAGAATCATTAGGGACTGGAAGGGACCCCAAAATATCATCTAGTCCAATCCCCCTGCCACAGCAGGATCTCTTCACTGGAGAAGTTATAGAATCAGTACCACTCAGGGTTGGAAGGGACCACCTGATCATCCAGTTCCAATCCCCCACCGTGGGCAGGGACTCCCTACCCTAGACCAGGCTGGCCAGAGCCTCATCCAGCCTGGCCTTGAACACCTCCAAGGATGAGGCCCCAACCACCTCCCTGGGCAACCCATTCCAGGCTCTCACCAGGCATCAGAAGTAGTTTAAGTTAGACATGAGAGAAAAGCTTCTTCATCAAAAAGGTCACCAAAAAGGCTTCAGAACAGGGCGGGGTGCTTGAATCGCCATCCCTTGGACATGCTTAAAAATCATGTAGACCTGGAGCTTAGGGACATGGTGTAGCAATGGGCTTGGTGCAGTTAGGTTAATGGTTGGAATTAATAACCCCAAAAGGCCTTTTCCAACCTGGATGATTTCATGATTCTTCTTAATGCTCTAGTACTTGATTGCTAGAGAAAAAAACCCCATAAGGTGGGTGCTACCAGGAACTGGCAGCAGGAGCCTGATGCTGCCACCAGAGTGGCCCTGTCCTTGACTTGTCAGAACTCTGTGGTGATTCCATCAGTGAATAACTCTTTACTAATCAGTAAACAATGAATGAATTCACTGCTTCAGAATTCGGTGCCTCTCGTCAGCGGTCCCAGCACACTGGTACCGGTGTTCTGAAGAGCAGACGTACAAAAGGGTGTTAGCAGATAACCAGTCCATTCACTTCCTTCACGTTAAAAATTCACACGTGCTAAATTCACGTTAAAATACCATTTTTAACATAACACTGTTGGTTTTTTTTAAAAAAAACCCTAAACCTAAAATGCCTTGTGTGTGTTGCTTTGGGTGCCTCAACCCCTAGACAAAACATATTTCTTCAAAACGTCGCTCGGTTTCCCCTTAGTTTCATGAACAGGAGAACAGCACCCTATTAGAAACGAAATCGATGATTCTCCATGAATCATTACTTGGAGTTTGGAAAGGAAAAAAGACATTTGGCAAGCCTTTAGTCAGGAACATGTGCTTCTACAAGCTCGCTGGTTGAAAGGGCCAGGTTATTGCACTGTGAAAAGTAGTTACTCAGCACATGTTGTAACTTTTCATAGGGTTTTTTAGGCCAAATTTAAAGAGTGCTAATGATTTTGAATGCCAGACTTGAGACCCTACAGCAGGGTAAGGTTTTTAATAAGACTTGAGCAACTGCCTTCCCTCCCCCAGGTCATGGCTCCTTTAAAGATCTGGACTTTTGGTGCCTTAAAAGTGAAGTCCCCCACATATCCAGTCAAGGAAAGCCCTCCTCACTACACTGAGAGTGAACTCTGGTCAAGATGGTGGGAAATCTTCTGGCATCCATCAAGACACATTAGAATACTGGGAACATCGTTCATTATCACAAATAATTTGAAATCACGACTGCAAGCACCTTGTTCAGCTGTAGGAGCAGAATGGGACACACCAGTTCCTTTCAGACAGCCTAGTTCTGGTACTGGGAGCAGTCTCACCCTGGAAACTTGGAGCTAATTGATTTTGCTTTTCAATTACCTCACCTAACTCAGCTGACTATGGGGAAGCCTGGTGAGATGTTGGCTTTGGATGATGGCATAACCCGAGGGGGATATGTGGTGAAGGCCAGCACCTACTCACTTGTTCCTCTCATCCATTGGTTGTTTTAATAAATAATTAAAAATGCTTGTGAAGGCAGACTAGAGATAACACTTAATTAGTATTAGAATACAATTCTTGGAGCCTGCCAAATATCACAGACAGGTGCTTTAGCAGAGAGTGAGAAAGCTGTGGCAGATGCCTTCACTTCCAGCAGTCTGGCTCCAGAAAAGCCTGCAAAGCTGTATGTCTGCAGGGAAGTGGGCAGGCAAGAAATCAAGATCTGATGAACCTCAAGAATGCCCACATGTCCCACCAGCCATCAGTTTCGAGCCCCTGAATTACCTCCAGGTTCTTCATCAGCCATCTGGTTCCCCCTGTGATGCAGCTCCACTGCAATTTGAACCCTTCCTTAACATTTCCCAAAGAAAGGGGAGACTAAAACAGATCATTTACTTCCTCTAACTGAGAAATAAGATAGGAAGACAGATAAGCCAAGGAAAATGGGCTTCATGGACTTCAAGTGATCCTAGAGCGCGTGGCAATGAGTTTGGCACAAAGCATATGAGCATGCTACTATTACTGCCCCGTGACAGGACTACCAGGCTGTTACCTTACTCGTCTCATGTTGGGGTATAAAAGGGCTTTACAAGGGAGGTCAGTATCACAGAGATGAATTTGCATCAGTTTACTCAGAAGGAGCTGCCCCAACACGTTCCTACTTGTAATTCACATGATTCCCCCCCCCCCTTACTAGCACTAAAATAATGTAGTGCTAGTTGTTGCCAAATATCCACTTTTGAAACTCGGGGCCAGTCATTCTTAGCTCAGCAAACTTGGCACGAAAGGAGAGTTGCCTATGGACAGAGTTTATAACGTGGGATGTTTGCCAGGATCCTATTGCAGCCTACTTTGAGGTCTGGTGCTTCACCTTCTCACCCTACAACAAAGATTAAATAGTCTTCTAACAAGAGTAAAAAACACCTGATACTATTTTTCTCTCCCCTCCCTAGGATTCTAGGAGTTACAGTCCACAGGAGATGAATTTCAATAACACCAGGCGCTTCATGCCTGGATGTGGTCCTCTGTGACTTGGTCTGGGTGATCCTGCTGTGGCAGGGGGATTGGACTGGATGATCTTTCGAGGTCCCTTCCAATCCCTAAAGATTCTGTGAAGCCAGCAGTGCCTCTGGGCTACCATTACTTATGGATGCCACGCATGTAAACACACACACACACACACACACAGAGCCATCTCCTACAGAATTCCAATTGAAGACCAGCTCTCCTCTCACTGGTTTGAGGCACAATCAAAAATATGGTGTTAAAAAAAATCACCAAAAAAGCTGTGAAATAATCAGAAGCCACAGGAACTTTTTTTGAAAAGATAGTCAGTTGTTTCAGGATGGGCAGCAGCCGCTGCGTGGAGGCTCAAAGTACAGACAGACCTCACACATCACTCGATCAGGGCAGAATGGACCTGAGAAATCTGCTGAGGGACAGTTCTGATGGACCACTGGTCAGAGGAGTTAGAGGGGTTGCAGCAACTCTCCTGGACATCATAAACTCTCCTAGTGGAAGAGGGAGACAGAATTGGAAGTCACAGCACCGTCTTCCTTGATACCTTTTTGCCAGCAGCAGCAGCAAGGTGTTCTTGAACCTGTTCACTGCACAGGGGAAATTAAATAGGAACAGAAAAAGGCTACAACATACCACCAGAAAGAAGAGTCTGAGCCCATGCTCAGCTCCCACCTCAGCACTGCTGGCAAAGCATCTAGAGTCTTCTAGGTGTGACACTGGACACAGAGAAACAGCAGGATGGGGATGTTCCCCTGGACTAGCTCTCTTCCTCCACTTCTCTGAAGAATAGCTGAGAGGGGAGGGTGTGGGTGGGAATGGACCGTGGAAAGATTGATGTAAACTCATTTTTAAGAGCCAAACAGATGAAAACAATTTTCACAGCCCCACAGCTGTTTTATGCCTTTTTTTTTACCAATCTGATCAACACATAGTGCAGATAACAACCCAAACTTGGGAAAGATAAGCTCTGTACAGTCGACCCAGCAGCATAGCCCCAGTCTCTCCCATTCCTGGCAGCCAGTATGCTCCAGCAGATGAGACCTCTCCCTACTCAGGGACCTTCTCCTGCATCTGACACAAGTTGTCTGGATGAAGACACTACCTTGAGGACATCAAACTCCACACCTGAGCCCCAGGTGAGCTGGAGAGGACATGCTGTGCTGTTCTGGGCTCTCCTTGTTCCTCTGCCAGCATCTTTCAGTACAAAACATACTGGGAATGAAAAAAACAGAAGAGGGAATGGACATAAGTCCTGAAGCCGTGTTCTCCGAGGCAGCTCTGCCAAGCCTTGGACCACAGACATGACTGACAGACTTACAGTCACGTTCATCCTGGTATTTTCCTATAAACCAGCCTTGCCAACAGCTGTGCTTTACACAGCTTCCACTGCTCTTTGTGGAGCAAGATCTTACATTGGCTTTGAAGACTACAACATTCTCTCTATTTTGAAGCCAGACAACACATGTCCAGGGACTTACTGTCGGGCTTTGTGTCCCGGTGCCTGGCAGGAGGCTTTCTACTGCGGGGAAAGCAGGAAAGCCCCAGGATGCTTGCTCCCCATTGGCACCTTCTGGCCAAGAACAGGGGACCTAGCACAAAGTGACGGTGTTGCTCTGCATTGGTCCTACCTGAGTTCCCTCCTGAAGCCAGCCTGAGCCCATTCCTTGTTCTCACTGTGCCCTGGGACTGATCTCAAAGAAATGATGGGCAGTAAAAAACGTTATGATGGTTTCAAGAGTCCAAGCTGGCACCTTCAAGAGGTTCCTAAATGGCACAAAAAATTTTCTCTGAATGTTTTCTGTGACTGTTTCATTACAGTGAGGTGTTCAAGAATGCTTTTATAAAAACTGCTGGGGCTTCAAAAACAATACCCTGAGCAGATGGAAGAAGCAAGCAGCCGCTGAAGGTGACACCAACAGGGACAAACGCACACGCTAAGCTCTGAAGCAGGCTCAGGGCACCTGGGTGCAGCAACTTCCATTCCTCTATCTCCTTGATCCAAAAGCACACCTGAACATCTTGGAATGAGGACCTGGAAGGGCTTTGCCTGTCCTCAGGGCTCTCCACTCAGCAGAGGGCTGCTCTGCTGCATGCTGTTTATATACAACAGCACGATATAAAATGAATTGAGAGCCCAGGCTCACTCGCTGCTATTAAAGAAACCATCAGTGACTTTCTTCTTTTATTGGGTCAGTTACAAACCTCACAGCAGCATGTTGTGTTTGTTTTTCCAGAGCACCAATAAAAAGCTTTCTGATTAAAAAAAATTGAGAGAGGTGGAGAGAGAGAAAGAAAGAAATTAAAAGCTGACCTGGTATAACCCACAGCAGTGCTGAACTACGGCAGCGCTATATAAGAAGACTTGAGAGGCAACAAAGGCCACTGCTGAGCGAATGCTTGATGGGCTGTACCCAGCAGTGCTCAAAAGACTGTTTATGACAGAAATTTTGCTTCATGAAATAACCACAGTCAAGGCCTGTTATGTTAAACCAGGTTGTCACAGATCATAGAATCATAGAATCGTTAGGGATTGGAAGGGACCTCAAAAGATCATCCAGTCTAATCCCCCCGACACAGCNAGAGGGGGAGAAGAACCTCTCTCAATCTGCTAACCACCCCCATTCTGATCCACCCCAGGATGGTGTTGGCCCTCTTGGCCACAAGAGCACAATCACTGAAGACAAAGCATAGCAGATATAGAGCCCCAGGAGTAAAACAACCTTCTTTTGCCACCTTTCCACAGGTCTGGTTCTGCTCTAAGGTAGACAACACAGCTGGCTCCAGGGATTTATAGTGTTGTGATGCCACATTACCCCAGAGATGTCAAATAATCTATGATTGGTCTTTTCTTGCAGGCTTTATTGCCTTTTCTGATTTGTGGCCATGCTTACATCTCAAAACCAGCTCCCTTTGACACGAGTCCTGCAATCCTACCTGGTTGCTGGCCAATCTCACCAGTTATGCCCATCTGTAGAGCTGGTACTTACATCTGAGATAAAAGTTACCATTAAACACTGAAAATGATGAGTCCCCCAGTCATACTGAGCTGATACAGGCACCAGGTCGTGGTAACATCTCACAAAGTGGTGACTACGTTACATTAGGTGCTCTAGAACATTGTGGATATGATCAAAGTCAGGATTGCTAACTCTGTCATGTCCAAAGTTTCCACCCTGACTCCTATGAAAGGCAAATATAATGTTAAGTAATTTAGCCAGAGAAGACAAATTTCCAGTTATACGGACCGTCGCAGCTCTACGTCCCTGTGACCATATTGTAACTACATCAGGGCCATGTAAGAAGAAATCATCTCTGCTTCACAAGCAAAACCAAACCTGAACGTGTAATTTCCTCAACACATAACGTGAAGTCTATATTTAACAGAGATGGCTAGTACTTTTTTAAACCAGATGGATTCTGCCCTTTTTCACCAATTTAACTAAATATTCATTTGTGTTATTTGTAAGAACAAGAATTGAAAGTTAAGAGAACCTGTTTTCAAAGTGTCAGCTAAAATATATCCATGTTTTTACTCAGGAAAGGGAAAACAGCTGAATGACAGAACTTTTGGACAACTCAGTTCCTGTGTTTTTTTGTCTCAGCAAATGAACAAAATAAATCCTGTTTTATTCATATGTATGTGTCAGATATTTTATCTGTTACAGTTCATGGGCTATTAACAAACCTGTCATTTTGGCTGTTCATTAGCAGTTACTGAATCCTGTCTGCCCACCACAGTACTAGGAAACAGCCTCACAATACTGGGAGTGCTGGCATGAAGACATGGGCTTGAGTAGGAATTCCACAGAGATGCATAAACCAGAAGCATCACCCTGGGCAAGAAACAAGGCACAAAGTGCTTGAGTGGGAACAGCTGTCAGGAATTGGAATAAAAAATTTCACATCCTCACTACATCATCATTGGGCATCTCAGAGATGCTCTCTAGAGGACTGTGGATCCTGCTGAACATCAAGCAGTCTATGTGCTGCTAAACCTCTTGATGCTTTCAGAGGTCTTCACTCCAGGACATGTCTAACTGGGAAAACAAATCAAACTGGCTGTCACAGGACAGGTACTTATGTATATCTGCACGGGTGGGTAGTGATAGTGCCTTTATCACCTTCAGCTTAATCCACTTGAGAAACAAGCCATTCAATAATCCTCAGAAGAGAGCTGAGCATCTACTGTGGGCTGTATCTGACTTTGCATTCCCATAGCAGCTCTCTCTTCTCTCACCCAAGTGCCCTCTGATAAGGGTGCATCAACCCAGTGGAAAGTTAGTCACAGTCAGAATCCCTAAACTCCTGGGAAAAGAAACCAAGCTGTAAGAGCAGGAGCCTGTGTTTTCTTTCCTCCTTCTAGAAGATGGGAAAAGAGCAGCATACACAAATCATAGAACCATTAAGGTTGGAGAAGACCTCCAGGATCATTCCAGTCCAATGCTAACCCAACACCACCAGGTTTCCAAGAGACATGGTTATGTGCTTTTTGCATGTCTCCAGGAGTGGCAATTCCACCACCTCATCCTGGAGAGCCTGTTCCAACAGCTGAGTATATAACAATGCAGTTACACAGTGTGGGAAGCCTTTGGGTCAGAACATGATGCACTGTACATCAGCAGGGATCTAGGCAGGCCTCACAGAAGAAGAAATGCCTCTCTTGCTGTCTCTACATCACCTTTAAGCTTTCACTGCCTTCATCTTCCACCATGAGCCTTCATTTGGGGAGAAGGCCTTCTCCACTGGGGTTCAGCAAGACCAAGGGTAAGGTCCTGCATCTGGGTCGAGGCAATCCTAAGCACAAATACGGGCTGGGCAGTGACTGGCTGCAGACTAGCCCTGAGGAGAGGGACTTGGGGGTGCTCGTGGACCAAAAGCTCACCATGAGCCAGCAGTGTGCACTTGTGGCCCGGAAGGCAAACNGTGTTTAAGGCCAGGCTGGATGGGGCTCTGGCCAGCCTGGTGTAGGGTGGGGTGTCTCTGCCCATGGCAGGGGAGTTGGAACTGGATGATCCTGTGGTCCCTTCTAACCCAGACTGACTGTATGACTTGGTCTGGGTGATCCTGCTGTGTCAGGGGGATTGGACTGGATTATCTCTCAAGGTCCCATCCAATCCCTAATGATTCTATGACAACTCAAGACTTGAACAAGCCCTTGCTGAAACAAGCAGGAAAAACCCCACAAATTTAAAGATACTGTAAAGAAAACCCCTAAATAGTAATGGAAAGATATGTGTGACCAACATAACAGCTGAAGGCTTCTTTTTGAAGGCTGCAGTAGAGACAGTGGGTCTGCAAGACCATCAAGCCCATACCAGTGGTCTACCCAAGGACAACTGCAGCACAGTTGGAGAACTGCTGCTTTTGATGTGGTCCATATGACCAGCATGGTTTCCAAAATCAAGAAGTTGAATTTCCAAAATGTCAAAGAATTGTCTTCATCTGTGATGCCAGCTGGGAAGGCCAGTGAACTCATTCCTGCTTACCCATACATTTTCATTTGGTTCTCCACTGTACAAAGAGGTGAAGCCATGCAAGTGTTTTGTCAGTCGTTAAAGAAAAAGAAGCCCTCTGTCGCATTACTCTGAGATTAATCAACTCTGAATACTCAAATACAAACACATTTCTGCAAAAAATGTTTCTGGATGAAAAACATTATTTACTGCACCCTCCAGGGAAATGTACCTTGTCAATCCCTCGTCACTAAATCACTTGCTTGCAGTCATGGTGTGAACTAAGCTGCTTTTTAACCCCAATGGGCTTGAAGACCTTAATGCCTAATGAATTCTTCTATTCATACTGGAGGTTATATCTGCACTCAAGTTCTCTTAACAGCCTGGTGCTGAAAAGGTCTCATGTAAGTCTATTACTTACTAAACAGGTTTCAGTAGTTGTGTCACAGGATCACAGAATCATTGGGGATTGGAAGGGACCTCAAAAGATCATCTAGTCCAATCCCCCTGACACAGCAGGATCACCTAGCTCAAGTCACACAGGAACACATGCAGGCAGGTCACAAACTTCTCCAGTGAAGGAGACTCCACAACCACCCTGGGCAGCCTGTTCTAGTGCTCTGTCACCCTCACTGTGAAGAAGTTCCTTCTCATATTGATGTGGAACCTTCCAAGTTCCAGCTCACACCCATTGCCCCCTGTTCTACCACTAGATGACACTGAGCAGAGCCTGGCTCCATCCTCCTGACACCCACCCTTCACATATTTATAGACATTAATGAGGTCACCCCTCAGGCTCCTCTTTTCCAAGCTAAGGAGACCCAGCTCCCTTTAGGGAGTCAATGATACCAGGTTGCTTGATGGAAACTCGCTCTAAGATGACTATCCACACCCACACTGTGATCAGGAGAAGGCCATTGCCTAGGTAGCAAGAGCCTCACGTAGCACTTGTCTCAGTGATGGTGAGGACTCATTCACAGCACCACAAAGAGATATTTCCTAATCTGACCAGTAAGGTAGCTCATCTGCTGAGCTCTTCTGGTTTGCTTCATGGGACAGCCCTTCACTCAAGCCACTGTGACAGCTCTAGCAAGTGCCTACCCCTGGGTGCTTTCCTTCCCACTGAAATCACCTGTGGTTACACCTAGACAGATGGTGCTCAGCAGAGCTGCACCATTTGAAAAGAGCAAATGGGCACCACGTCTCATTAGTCTCTGGCACTGATGGAAAGAAGCCAGAATATTAGTTAATTTCAAGACATAGTGAAAGTACTTAACCAGTGCTGTGGTGCTTCACTGACATAACCTAGCCCAAGACACTCTGGATAATTTTTGAGTCACTTCTTGAGGAACCCAGGGGCTGAATGTGGCCTCATGACCATCCTTTCCAGGGCAGGCCAATAGGATTGGGGTGTTGCTTCTCCACCCTGAACGCAGGGGGCTGCAACAGACTTTCTGGGCAGCTCCTATTGCACTTACACGTTCCTCAATGCCTCACCACCTCCAACAACCAAGGAAATAGGTGAGCACAGCTCTGACACTCTGTATGTCACATCACTTCCAGCACCTACATAAAACCTTCTCGGTGATGAACTCCTGCTGCCGGAGGGGACCACTGCACGTGTCCCAGGCAACAACCTGCTCAACAAATAAAACATGTTTTAGGTAGTCAAGACTCAACCCCATGAATATCTTAATGTCCCTGGGAAATAGTGTTTGGTGTTAACAACAAGGTATTTTGATTGTTTTATGTTCAGCTCTGGAGCATTTCACCACTGGAATTGAGTAAAAGATTTTGGCTGCATAACGCTGCTCCTGTGGTGGAGGGAAATTAGAGGCCAAAACAGCAGGAACATCAGTTTCTGGTGAATAGTGACGCGTGGCAGGGGGGTTGGACTCGATGACCTCTTGGGTCCCTTCCAACCCCTAACATCCTATGATCCTATGGCCGCGTGCCACGTGAGGGTCATCAGCCCTCTCTCGTGAAGGCAGCCTGAGGAAATTTGGGCTGTCCAGCCTGGAGCACAGAAGGTTCCGTGGGGACCTTATAGCAGCTTTCCAGTACCTGAAGGAGCTACTGGAGAGCTGGAGAGGGACTTAGGAGGAAATCTAGTGACCAGAAAAGGGGGATGGTTTCAGGCTAAAAGAGGGCAGATTAAGATTAGATTGTAGGAAGAAATTCCTCCCTGTGAGGCTAGTGAGGCACTGTAACAGGTCGCCCAGGGAGATTGTGGATATCTCCTACATGAAAGTGTTCAAGGCAAGGTTGGATGGGTCTCTGGGCAACCTGGTCTAGTGAGATGTGTCCCTGCCCATAGCAGGGGGCTTAGAACTAGCTGATGTCTAGATCCCTTCCAACCTAAACCATTCTGATTCTGTGATCTAGCTTATTTCTCTCCTAAACAAAATAATCTAAGTCATCTATTAAATACTTCTGGTTTTAGAAGACATCTGGTTAAACTGCAGGAAACATTTCACAGAAAATGTAAACAAAATTTTCAGCTTTGTCTGAAAACTTTCCCATTTCAGTCCTGTGCTGAGAACATTCCAGATTAGACTAAAAATGTTCGGTCCTTAATGGCAGCGTTACATTTTCCATGGAAAACGAGAAATCATTTCCCCGATACGTTGGTAAGCAAGATGCTATAATCCTCACTGTTGGAAATGAATTCATGTTCCTACATCATGTCAGACACTAATTTAGCATTCACATGCCTTGAGTCATCCTGGGCTATATCACAAGTGGGGTGGTTAGCAGATGGAGGGAGGTTCTCCTTCCCCTCTACTCCTCCCCGGTGAGACCGCATCTGAAATGTCGTGTCCAGTTCTGCGCCCCTCAGTTCCAGAAGGACACAGAGCTGCTGTGCTGAGAGTTCAGCACAGAGCCACAAACATGATGGAGACATTTCAAACCCACCTGGATGTGTTCCTGTGTGACTTGGTCTAGGTGGTCCTGCTGTGGTGGGGGATTGGACTGGATGATCTTTGGAGGTCCCTTCCAATCCCTAATGGTCTGTGATTCTGTGACTTATTTTCATCAGATCAGTAAAACGATAAAACCTCAACATGGTCATTGGGATGATTTTAAATCAGCAGTGATTCGTTCAGTTTAACGTTGAAGGCAATTATTAAATAAATTAATTAGATTAATTAAGAAAAGGCAATGAGAAATGTTACTTGAATTCAAACAAACTTTCTACTAGTTGTTAGCTCTGCACATTCACAGTCTTACTGGACCCAGGGAAATGCTGGTAGTTTGGTTTATCACACTTTCCAAAACTTCCTACATTGAAGCACGCGCTTCTTCAGACCTGCAGAGCTCATCAGCCTGGAAGCTCTTGTCTACTTTTTCCAGTTAAATCTATGGAAACAGGTTATCAAAGGTCACACCTTGCAGCCAAAAATGACTCCAGGAGTCGATTGCACTTCCTAAAACCCAGCTCCCGACAATTTTTCACACAGTGACGGATGGTAGCAGGAAATTTCTGTGCTTTTATTCACTTAATTAAAACATTTTCTACTCAGTAAGAATTAATTTTCCAGGCTCAAACCTACATTAGTTTAGATTATTTTTTCTCTTTCAGTTTTTTTACTGGGTGTTTAGCTCTTAATGGGAATTTAATAAAACCCAGCTGACAAGTGCTCGGTGAAGTGACCAAGCAGCACCTGAAAGAGATGGGACGCAGCAAACTTAAAAAGGTCTGAGTATGATCATTGTTATTAAAAGGATAATGAAGTGAATTCTTAATGATGGGACACCCATTCCAGTGTGTTTCCATAGCTGGTACACATCAGGAAAAATAGGGAAGTTACCTCATTTTCTCCAATCCTAAATAACCTTATAAACTCACCAAATAAATTAATCAGCCAATATTTCTTGAAAATTCATAACAAAGTTTCCATTTTACCATCAGATAATTTCTAGGTTTTAACTTCCTTCAAGTCTGGATTATTCTGATGTGTGAACAGACATTTTATGTTTCCATGGGCTGTTTCCACAGGTTCAAATATCTCATGTAATTGACATTTTCCTGCTTACAAAAGCTGTCAAAGTGAAAAGTAGCAGTTGATTGATAAATCATGGGGTTTCTCTGTAACTTAAGTTCATTGTTGAGGCTTGCTGCTCAAGCTCTGAATAGGTCCTCTCTTCAAAGTGATTTACATTTAAGGTGTTTTGGGGAGCTTGGTTTGGGGTCTGTTTCATTTAAAGCACCTATGCTTTACTATCAGAAATCAGAGAAATGCAGCAACTGGTTTTTCTTTGTCCTGCAGGTAGATCTCTTCAACAATTTGCTTCCACTCTGGAATTACTAGTCTCTAAATATAAGAGAACAATTTGACCTTAAGTTTTTCCTAAGTCTAATATTCCTAAGATTAATAACCAATCAGCAGCATTTATACTTTCAAATCCTGACTATGAAAAGGGAAGAAAAGCACACACTGAGGAGAGGATGGACATTTCTAGCATCTACTGAAGACAGCAGCCATACAGGCTGTGAAGAAGACAAGATGTACCTTATGACTAACAAATCCCATGATAGTTAAAATGAAGGATCATTTCTTGTACCTATAAGAAAGGCACAAAAGCGTGGTCCAGAGCCAAGCAAAGTCTTTTCATAGAATCATTAGGGATTGGAAGGGACCTCGAAAGATCATCTAGTCCAATCCCCCTGCCACAGCAGGATCACAGGAACACATGCAGGTGGGTTTTAAACATCTCCACAGAAGGAGATGGATTGAACAGGACTGGTCACAATACCAACCCCTAGGGGACTCCACTAGAGTCCTCCACTCTTCCAACTAGACTCTGTCCCGTTGACCACTACTCTCTAGCTTCTATCCTGCATCATTCACCTTGGGCTATGGAATACAGCTTCCTCCCCACCTGTCTGGAAGATCAGCAGTGGGCAATAGTCAGCTGATCTCACAAGGTTAGGGAGCAACCCAGTAATATCCCTGATTCGGGCTCCAAGTAAACTGTAGAGTCTGTAGACTTCCCTGTGATGGGGGTCAGCTCTGCATATTGGTCCCTCAGTCCCCTTCAGGAGCACGTCTCCAATAACTAGNGGGCTCCAAGTAAACTGTAGAGTCTGTAGACTTCCCTGTGATGGGGGTCAGCTCTGCATATTGGTCCCTCAGTCCCCTTCAGGAGCGCGTCTCCAATAACTAGGACCCTTCTCTTCTTTGTGGAGGAGGTGGTCAAATTACTGGAAGACCTCCTGGATTTATGCGACCTTGCTAGGACCTCCGGTGTGGGTTCTCTGTCCTCTACATCCTTGTAAAGGTTATATCTATTACTCAGTGGCAACTGAGAAGGTGAGGCAGGCAAGCGTGGTTCTGCCATGGCCCTTCACTTGGCTCCACTCACCCCTTCTACTTGGGCTTCTGTCCTCCATCTGAGAGGTGCAGGATACTTGGGCTCCTTGTTCCTGGCTCTTATTTGGCTGTTGTCCAGACAGACTCCACCAGTCTACCTCTATTTAAGCCTGTCCAGTTCTCCTGAGCCTTTCTACTTCTGCTTGTAGCTTTTCAAACAGATCTTGCAGCTGTGCTTCTCAGTTTAACAGATAATCCTCCTGCTCGCACCGTACACAGCCAGGAAAACTCAAGAGAGTGTTACATTCCTGGCAACCTGTCACCTGAGCTGCTTCATCTTGTTGAGGGACCTCTGAGTTCCCACATCCATATGCCTGGTCTTCCTCTGCTTACAATTTTGCCCCCTGGAAGCTGAGATGGCTGAAGCAGCTAGTGCTCTTCCTGCTGCATGTGGTCTGAGCACACCTTCCGGTTTTGCCTCGATTAAAGAGGTCCAGGTCTGCAACCCCTGTGACGTTTGTCTGGCTTCTCCCGCGAGAGTACCCAAATGCCAGCAGCTGCTTCCTGGCTCTCCCGCGCTTTCCCATTCAGGGAACCCCCAGATTGCCCAGAAACCTTGTTGTGCTGGGTTGCTTTACTGGGGCAGAGAGGCAATACTTGCAAGTATTTCGATATAACTGCAGTATCTCAGCCATCTGCAAAACAGAGGCAAGGAAGGAAAGCTTCCTCCTTGTTCTGCCAAGGTAGGGTGGAAGGGCTTGATGTTAGCCAGATGGCAGCAGAGCATGCACAAGCTACAGTGGGCTGCTGCTCTATGTCTCCACCCCATCTCCTTCTACTTGGCTATTTCTAATGGATTTAGTCAGGGCTGGGACAATGACATCCCTCTTAAGTCAGCATCTGAATTTAGAATTTAATCTACCTCCTCCCCATCAAGGTAATATCTAGTTAAGAGCCTATTTATTTTCGTATTTTACATATTGATCACCAGAATGGTATTTTCTTCCTACAAAAATACAAAAGCCATTACGGTGCCAACAGCCAGACAAACATTTCAAACCACCTGCTGCAATGTAAATGCGTGATGAAGCTGAAAAACATGGCAATTCATTTTGGGGGAACCATCTCTCCTCATCTTGGAGTAATCTGGATGTTTCTCTACAGTTAGAGAGGAAAGATCTTCTAGGCCCATCAAAATAATCTCCCTACCTATCAAAGGCATCAAGAGAAGGTACCAGGAGAACAGCCTGAAGCAGAATCACTTATTGTTAATGATTTCTTCATTAAGAGGGCAATTTTAGTCCCATTCTACCTCCCCCCATCAGGACAGGTGGTCTCATTTTTCAAAAGCAATCTAAGCAAACCATGTGAAGATTTCACCACTTGTGGCTTGGGCAAGTGGAGACAAAACAATTCTAAGGTGTTTTGCTTGGGCTTCTCTTCTACTCTGGGATGGTTATGATGTTACTCATGACATGTGCCATCTTTCAGCTCCAGGAGACTGTACTGGGGAGACCCAGTGGACTACTTCACTCATTTGTTTGTTTAGGGCTTTTGGCTCCCAGGCTGGTTCTTCTACCTCCTTATTTGCTAAGACTTGTTTTCATGTTCAAAGCCTTCCCAGTGTCCCCCTGTGGATAAACCTCATTAAAGAGGACAACAGGAGTCATCTCCTGGTCCTGAAACCTCTCAGCTCGTATGCCACCGTCACACCTCCTGCCCACACTTGTGGCCATGACACAAAAAATATATCCTATTGCTTCAGGACCACAACAATCTTCAAACCCAGACAGCTGTCCAGAGATGAAAGGGGAGATGAAGTTGCCAAGTCCCTTTCCTGCCATGACAGGAGCTTACACACAAGCTGACTACTTCCTACGGCCAGCCCCACCCTCTGAAATTCTGAGAAAAAAGGGGGAAAAAGGCTCAGTTAATGAGAATTGCAGCACTGTTCACACCACAGTAGTTGAGGTTGTAGTCATTCTAAATCCTCATTTCAAGGTTTCTGTCACCCAGCCATAAAAACCATTCTGGGCTGGAAGTTAGCATCCAAGCTCTCTGCCCAAGGACAGTATTTTTGACAGAGTTTGGAAACAACTGGTTTGGCAAAGTGCATCTGAAGTTTGAGGGAGCGCAAGGAAGAAGAGTGGTTAGTGGTGTCAGATGCTATTATTTTATGCTCTTATAACTTAAAAACAACTAATTTAGGCTCTGTGGTTGCTATTACTCCGTAATTTCCTCCAAAATATTTGGCCCATCTTTAATAACAAACTCCTGCAAATTGCTAGCACCTCTCTAAATAGAAAAGTGATGGCAGTCCTGGGCCAAATATTCAGCTGCTGTAAATTAGCTTAGTGTCACTGCTGCCCATTTACATCAGCTGAAAAGCTGGTCCAGGTGCTTAGCAAAACTCTCTTGGTGTGTGCATGTGTCTGGTTGGCTCCATTAGTCCTTAGCTGGGCAGTTCTAGGAATTTAGAAAGCAGATGGTTAGGTAACGTCTTTGGGATCTGACAGAAACCATCCTGCTCCCTTAAAGCCTGTTGCTAAACGTAATTTGACTTCACACACTGAACTCAGTGCCTCCACCTCTAAACATGTGAGGTTTTCTTGGGGAGCACTGCCACATCAGGAAGCTATGCCAGCCACCTCCAACCCAGAATTGTGGTCTGTCTTGACTTCAGTTAAGCATTTGACAGTCTCACAGAGCATCCTCACAGCCAACCTGAGGTGTGGTCTGGATGATCAGGTAGTCAGGTGGATCATGAACTGGCTGCAAGATAGAAGCCAGAGAGTAGAGGTCAATGGCACAGACTCCAGCTGGAGGCCTGTATCTAATGGTATCCCCCATTAGTTGGTATTGGGACCAGTACTAGTCCATCTATTCATTGATGACTCGGATGAGGGATTAGGGTGCACTGTCAGCAAGTTTGCTGATGACACAAAGCTGGGAGGTGTCACTGACACCCCAGCAGACTGTGCTGCCATCCAACATGACCTGGACAGGTTGGAGAGCTGAGTGGGGAGAAATTTAATGAATTATAACAAGGGTAAGTGTAGAATCCTGTATCTGGGTAAGAACAACCCCAGGTACCAGTATAGGTTGGGGACTGACCTGCTGGAGAGTAGTTTAGGAGAAAGGGACCTGGGGGTCCTGGTGGCCAGCAGGATGACTATGAGCCAGCAATGTGCTCTTGTGGACAAGAGGGCCAACAACATCCTGGGGTGGATCAGAAGTGGGGTAAGTGGGGTGATTAGCAGATCAAGAGAGGTTCTCTCCTCCCTCTACTCTGCGCTGCAGAGACCACACCTGGAGTATTGTGTCCAGTTCTGGGCCCCTCAGTTTGAGAGGGACACAGAGCTGCTGGAGGGAGTCCAGTGCAGAGCCACGAAGATGATGGAGTGGAAAATCACTCTGATGACGACAGGCTGAGGAAGCTAGGTTTCTTGAACTTGGAAAAAAGGAGACTGAGGGGTGACCCCATTAATATTGGTGAATAGGTGAAGGGTTGCTGTCAGGAGGATGGAGACAGGCACTGCTCAGCGTTGTCTAGTGATAGGACGAGGGGCAATGGTTGTAAACTGGAGCGTAGGAGGTTTCCACATCAATCTGAGAAGGAACTTGTTCCCAGTGAGGGTGACAGAGCACTGGAAGGGGCTGCCCAGGGGGGTTATGGAGTCTCCTTCTCTGGAGATGTTTAAAACCCACCTGGATGTGTTCCTGTGTGACTTGGTCTAGGTGATCCTGCTGTGTCAGGGGATTGGACTGGATGATCTTTCGAGGTCCCTTCCAATCCCTAATGTGATATGATTACATGAAAATTTAACTCTGGCAATGAATCTCATGAATGTTAACTTCCCTTACTCTGCTTTTTAATTAATCCTGAGCACATTCATGCATGACCACATATTTTAGAGGCTGCTACTTCCCCAGGCATGGCAAACGAAGGGTGTTAATGGTCAGGAGTTGGTTCTCTGGTGCCTTATGGAAGTCAGGCATTTGTTTCACAACTCACGCAGCAATTTTTGGAGTGGGACCTTGAGTGCTACAAGTGGGATTCGGTTGTCTTCAGAGAGGCCAACCACAATAACAACCTGTCCCTTCCTCTTCCTCATACTCACACAAATGATATTTTCATGTTGAAGACTAGCACTCAAACACACTTTGGAAACTTGAATAATTTGACTAAGCAGTACATCTCCCATTTGCTCTAACCTGCAGAACAAAACCACCACACAATGTGCTGCAATGTCACTGTAATGCTCTAACAAAGTGTTTTTGCCTGCTCCAAGTTTTCTGTAAGTCCTGCTAGAAGTCACCTCCTCATTTCCTCCTCTTTGCTATGCTGCACACAAACCAGGTAACCAGACTTCCTTGAGGACATCTAATCAACGGTATTGAAAACCAAACTAGATGGAGCTGGCCACCTCTGACACACATCTGAAGTCCCCTTGCAAAGCGTCCCAGATTTCAAACAGTCTTTCTGCTCTGCCTGCACCAAACAGCATCTTTGAACTCTGAGCTCTTCTTTTTCCAGCTGCAATGGCTTTGAGATGGTTTTGTTGTTGGGGGGGGGTGTTGCTGCATTTGCATTTAATAACTTGGTAACCTGTCCTACCACTGGGCACCCCCAAGATGATCCTGGCCCTGTCATCCTGACACTCATCCTTTAGATACTTGCAAGCATTGACAAGATGTCTCCACAGTCTCCTCCTCTCGAGGCTAAATAGCCTCAGCTCTCTAAGCCTCTCCTGATGATACTTCAGCCCCTGTGATCTGTGTGCTGGACTCTCTCCAGTAGCTCCCCGTCCCTCTTGAACTGGGAAGCCTAGAATTGGATGCAGTATTCCAGATGTAGCCAAACCAGGGCAGAGTAGAGGGGCAAGAGAATCTCCCTTGACCTACTGTCTACACTCCAAGAGACCATTGGCCACAAGGGCA
This sequence comes from Rhinopomastus cyanomelas, assembly GCA_013400115.1. Taxonomy (NCBI): domain Eukaryota; kingdom Metazoa; phylum Chordata; class Aves; order Bucerotiformes; family Rhinopomastidae; genus Rhinopomastus; species Rhinopomastus cyanomelas. The sequence goes on along the minus strand of VXBP01008419.1, from coordinate 501,201 downwards.
CACCGATGGTTCATGGTCAGCCTGTAGTCCACCAGCACCCCCAAGTCCTCTTCCCCAGAGCTGCTCTCCAGCAGGTCTGTCCCCAACCTGATCCATGAGGCTGTTTCTCCCCAGATGCAGCCCTCAACACTTGCCCTTGTTGATCTTCATTTAAGTTTCTCTGTCCAACTCTCCAGCCTGTTCAGGTCACACTGGATGGCAGCACAACCTTTCTGTGTATCATCTACTCCTCCCAGCTTTGTGTCATCAGCAAACTCACTGAGGGGACACTCTGTCCCCTCATCCAGATCATTGATGAATATATTGAATAGGACTGGATCCAGTGTTGATCCCTTAGAAACGACTCTAGACACAGGCCTCCAACTTGACTCTGCCCCACTGGCCACAGAGCTCTGTCCTTTAACCAGTTCCCAACCCACCTCACTGCCCAGCCATCCAATCCTCCCTTCTTAAGTTGGGCTGTGAGGATGTCACAGGAGACTGCATCAAAAGCCTTGCTGAAGTCAAGGAAGCCTTGCTGGAGTCTTCCTCTGCACACTTCCCAGTCCCTTTAGTGTCCACGTTTAATACAAGCATTGCTCAGAGGAACATATCAAAGAAGAGCTGCAGTGAAGACTAACCACGTACCACGTACAGGTTGCTTGGGTGGTTATTTAAAATTCACACTCCTTACACATTTGAACCCCCTTTTACAATCCCCTGTCCTGCAGATACCTTTTGGCAATACACAGTTAATATTTAGCATCAGAGATCTGGTGATGGGAAGCTGAAGACAGCAAAGCTGAAAGATGTGAAAAAACAACAGCAAGAGACAGGCTGACTCTCTCCTCACGTCAATATGAAAAGTTTTAGGTGTTGTGTTCTCTGGTCACACAAGCCTACAAGTCAGCTTTCCCATTAAAGGTTGCTTGTGTAGACCCAAAAGAGACCAACAAGGAGGGTCTAACCAATTACAGTCATTAAATGGCATCATTTCCTCTCCTGATCTTTAAAGGGGAAGGAGAAGGCTCTCCTGCAGCACAGAGATGACTCCCCCACAGCCCAGTGTTTCTGTCCACAGAAGGAGGACTAAGTGTCACTCAGAGGCAAGAGGACACCCATCAGCAGTAAAAGAGGGACTGGTGTTGGTCACTGGGAACAAATCTGTTCACCTGAAAATAGTAGTAAATTGCACAATGTCAAATGTCAAGGGAACTTTCCAACCACTGTTTGGAAAGTCCAGGGACTGTTTAAGCTGGAGCGGAGGGAAAAGCATTCGTTCCCCTTTGCAATGGGTTAAGCAGCTGTCACCGCTCAGATAAGCTACTTGTGCTGAAATGTCAACAACTAACCTAAATTATTTAGGATGTGGAGGAAAAGCAACCTCTGCTAACCTCCACCATTGGAATTTCAGCAGATAGCTTAGGAGGGGGAAATGATAAAGGTCCCCTTTTCAGAGGAAGGCACCATCCAGTCAGTGAGTCTCTCTTTCTGCCTGGGCTATTCCACCTTCCTGAATCACACCAGAAAAAAACACAATAATCCCCTAAGTGACAATCTGAAAGCAGCACGGAAAGAAATCCTTCCCCAAGAACACGTTAAAATTTCAGTGATAAAAATAGCAGCTTTCTCCTTTGACAGAACAGCCAGAGCTTGTTCCTGTCAGAGTGGTTTTAAAATAGTTTTTCAGGTCGCGACTACAGAAAGCCCCTCTCGGCTACTATTTCCGAACTCCACCTGGCCTTTTTCCTAATCTCTGTAACTACAATGGCAGGGTCCTAAAAATACCCAGGGGGAAAGAAAACGCTCAATCAGTACAGTACTTTCAGAATAATATTTGTAGATGCCTTATTTCCTTCTTCAATAATTTAATCATGGAAGTCAAGCTAAGGTTTTACTTGGCATCTGCATCTCCTGCGGTGTCGGGAATAAAAATTTCAGGCTTCTAACAGCTGTGGAGAAGGGCCTTGAATATGACATCATTTATCAGCAGCGTTCCCAGAAAGAGAGGAAACATTCCATGAGAAGATAATTTACTTGTCTTAATAATTAAAGTGGAGAAAACCCCTCTGGCAGGACTTTTGACAGCTGCCTTCATTTTCGTCAGCGCTGACTGCACAGATCTACTTTGAAAACTAATACAGCTCCCACTTCAAAAGGAAAAGAAGAAAAGAGACAGAAAAGGAGTGTGAGAGGGACCCTGTGATGTCAAACCTCGCAGGCTGCAGTGTTTTCTGGGAGGTTTACCTGCTCTGAAATCCAGATAGAAAAGGCACTGTGAGGATTATTAGGGCAATGCATATGGTGCACTTGGAAGGAGCCCAGGTTTGGCTCAGGATGCCCACATTGGACTCCTTCAGGCAAAGAGAAGCGAAAGGTCCAAAACTTCACAGCACACATACCCATCCACGACCTTTTTCTAGTCAAAGTGATGGGAAATGGCTCCTGAAGAGGGCAACAAGGAAGAGGTAGCCTGTCACTGAGATGATGGTCTTAACTCCCACGGTATTACTGCTGGCACAAACGGCAGGACCCAGTTTTCCCCGCTGCAGCCAGCTCTCGTCCGTGCGAGGCGCTACACAAAACCAGAAAGCCAGAGGATCCTGGCCTCAAGTGCTCTCCTGCAGCTAAGAGGCATCAGTGAAGGAGATCATAGGATGTTAGGGGTTGGAAGGGACCCAACAAGATCATCGAGTCCAACCCTCCTGCCGGAGCATGTTCCTTCTTTGACCAGAAGGACCAAAGGCCATGGAGACCAACAGTGGAGGGCTGAGCACATGAGTGTTTGTCTTTGCAGCCTTCTAGAGAATGTGACCTCGGAGAGCTGAGGACGAGTTGCACTGGCAGAACTGGGAATTGAGACCAGACCTCCTCGCCTCTGCTGTACCGCTGAAGGAGGATATGCATGATGCTTCACATATATATGGCCAAACACTTCTTAGAGTTGCATTAACCCAGTCCCACAACTGTCTGGGAAAGCTGTGCACCTTCAGCCCAAATAACCAATTCAGGAAAGACCTGTAGGGGATTCCTCAGCCACTGGGGTGCTCTCAGGCTCTTCAGAGGCTGTACAAACGTGGGTGGAAAGTCGTTTGGCACTGCAGCCAGCATTGCCAAATAGCAGTATGGCACCACGGGCGCATACTGGTTCTAGGGAGAGAGCTGTCTGACTAAACCTCTGTGGATATTAGTCTGTAGCCAAACCTGATTCTCTTGCCTAATGAGGCCTGACTTAATTATTGCAGAGCAAATGCCCAAAAGGGATTGGGATAAAATAGACTTTAGGTCAAGTGTAACTACACTCAGCTTAACCTTCTCAGTAATTCTGTACAAGTGACAAAAAAGTGGGTCCTGCTTGCTTGGGGGTTGTCTCTACTTTGTGCTCCTCCCACCTGAGTCTAACTCTTTTGGTAGAGTGTGACCTTAAGACTTGATCTCTCATCTGATTTCACACTAAGAACAGCTGAGTTTTGACAGTTCCTAGGATCCATGGCACCATTATGGGTTTCAATTAATAGACACTGTTTAGAATGAGAGGGTCCCCTGCACAATTTCCACACTCAGACCTTTTCATGATGCTCTTCCAAGGGAGAAAAACTCCTGCAAGTCACACTTACACGGAAATACCTCCTGTTATTGCAACAAAAAGGTGACTGGGGTGAAAAATCTGGTTAGATGTAACTGTGCTGTTTGCACAATTATTTCAGTAATTTAATTATTTTTTTAAATCAATGTCTTTCCTGTAGGCCTGTGGGGCAACTCATTCAGTTGGGGTGATCTGGTGTAGACCCATATGCTGGGGACATAAGGAAATAGTCATTTGAGTGATGCATTCAAAAAGTTTTGCTTGACCATGAGGCTGGCTTACAGACTGCAATTTAAAACAAGGAGGACTCCCGTTTTGTTGGTGTCTACATGTTCTCAAACCTTTCTGTGCAGCTGCAAGGAACAGAAACCCAAATATAGAAGCACCAGACAGAGGCATTTATCAGAATCCTGTGCTGATTATTTCAGACGCAGAGCTTGGCTTCCTACCCAAAGCACTGCCAAGCTCCACAACGACTTTGACAGCTCCTTGGAGGTGGTGCAGAGGGGAGGGTGATCCTGACCCCAGCCTGGTTCAAAGCCACATGGGCCCAAATGAGGAAAGTGAGCTGGCCAGGACAGAGTGAGGCAGGAAGCAGAGGGACAAGGGCACAGGGATCTCACCCTGCATAGAGCTTCCAGCTAAGAGGACTTTATTTTGTCATCCCTCAAGGGAATTGCAAAATGTTAGATCCTTTGATGAAGCCTGATGTAACACAAGACCGTGTTCCTCAGGTCCACCTTGAATAGCAGACATTCAGCCCAGAACACTCCAGACATGCCACAGCCTAGGAACCACTGGGAGGAGAAAGCTACTTCCATGGGCATGTGGCTGGGAGTTCAGGTCCCCACCCCTCACCCTAAAGGGGCAGAGACTTTTGCCCCAGCCTAGCTGGCTCGGCCCACGTGAGCACTGTGCTCTCACTGTGCTCCGCAGCGAGAGCCCAAAGCCCCAGCAGTCGGTAGCACAAACACCATTTTGCTCTCCTCATAGGATGACTGGAGTGGAAACCCCATAGCCTCCTCCCCGGGGGGCTTTGGCTCAGGAAGGGGCGACCAGCCCTAAGTAGTTTAACGGATGTACAATCCCCTGCACAGAAGCCCTTTATGTTAAATCAATGAACCACTGGCTGTTCTGAATCTCAGAATACAGGAGAGTTTTGATTGTGGTTTGAAAAGAAAACTGAAAGGAACGTGTTGGAAGGGGAGCAGATCTTACCTAATGAGAACCCTGTGAGTGCTGGGTTCCTCCTGAATACTAACAGCTTTGTAACACAGCTCATGACAAGCCTGAGAAGCTTTGTAGAGTCACTATATGATTTTATACCTTAGGAACTCCCTGTACTCCTGAAAAAAATAAAAAGCTAGTGTGATCAGACAGATCTGACTTGGCTTCAGCGTCTAGCACTAGACCAGAGGGAACTCCAGGAGGAAATGAGTAGTTTCACAGCGGCTCTACCCTGCAGAATGCTCAGCACCATCTCCAGACAGCTTTGTGCTGTCTGAAGGACTCCTTCCAGCTCTTTTCACCCCACTTCCCACACTTATGATTTCTGGCAAATGACAGCTTTCAGGCTCCTCCTCTTTCTGAAGGGCTAAGGTCCAGCTGGAAGCCAGTCTGCTGGAAAACAAAGCCAGGAAAGGAGCAGGCTACTAGCATGACCCCTTGGCAGCTCACGCTGGACACGGCACTTCTCTCCAGGTCGCAGCGTTTCAGAGTTCAGCTTTCAAAGTCATCGCTGCCCCAGTTCTTGCACCTTGGTTGCCTACCAGAAAGATGACTGTGCTGGACCTCAGCTGACTTGTTTTGACCCACTTCTGCATAAAGCCTCCTCAGACCGCCGTGCTATCTGCATCAACCGCATGAACCGAAGGAGACTAACTGTTCCCGGAAGAGCTCAGACTTTACTCAAGTATTTACGCTGCTCTTTGCTGCAGATAAGGAATTATGATAAGAATTGAAGTGACTCTGTTAGGAAAAAACTAGCCATGTTTACAAACTCAAGAGGTTTCCCCGGAGGGAGCTGGAAAGAAACAGATAGTTTTGGTGACCAAAAAGCAGGGGCTGGGAGTGAGGCTTGGTTGCCTCTCTTCCAATCGCTTGCAAGACTTGGGGCAGCTCTCAGTTCATAGGATCATAGGATGTTAGGGGTTGGAAGGGACCCAAGAGATCATCGAGTCCAACCCCCCTGCCGGAGCAGGACAAAACTATCTAACACAGTTCTGTGAGAGGAAGTGAGATGATGGGAAAATAAAGAATAGTAGCACAAGAAATGCTTGTTTTGTCACCAAAAAATATAATCACATTATTTGAAACAAGGATTTTTCCTGAGTGAATTTCAAACAGATCTCCTGAAGCCCATGAGAGGTGCTGGGAAGACCTGCTGAAGACAATCCTGCCAGACCAAAGGCAATTGCCAAGCTTTTTGAGTGTCTGCAAAGGGAAATGTGATCCCACTAGGTTTCCTTAGCCTTACACCTCTGGGGCTTCTGCACAACACCTCCCAGGAGGTGACAATCCTGGCCTTATCAACCTCCCTGCTGTAACCCTCCCAGGAAGACCTTAAATTTGGGACAACCGCAGCGTTTTGCACAACAGTTGCTGGAATGGCAGTACTATGTAGGACAGCTCCAGGGCCTGTTCCTCCAGAAACACCCCAACCTTAACCAAACACTTGAATCATAATGAGCTAAAAAAAACAACCCACCTAAAAGACCAACCCAGGGCAACATTTCAAGAGGAACAGATACTCCAAACTCAACCAGCTGCAGCCAGGCCTTGAAGGAATCTTGGAGCTGACCTCTTCCCATCCCTTCTGGCTGAGCTCCATGATTATCACATGGAGCCATCTGCTCCACAGAAAGGTGTAGAGCACACTGTGCTCTCCTTTGCTCCCTCTCCACAGCAATAAAGCAATTGAGTTCTTCCCAAATGCTTGTCTGAGCTTTGGGAGGTGCTAATTTGAATGCTGCATTCCTCCTCTTTCCAAGCCTTTGCTCCTCTGTTTTGGTGGTGGAGATAGCATCAGCTCCACCGATTCCTTGTGGCACCCATCTAGATAGCTTGCCCTTCCTGTCCTTTCTGTGGTTTGCTGCCATGAGACATCTGGACACTGCCCAGCATGACAGGACCTGAGTTTTGGGTTGAGCTTGGTCTGCAGCTATTACAGGAATAGGAAAGTCTTTTTTGCTGTAAGAGTGACAGAGCACTGGAACGGGCTGCCCGGGAAGTCTGCAGAGACTCCATCTCTGGAGACCTCAAAACCAGCCTGAACACATTCCTGGGTGACTTAATCTAGGTGGTTCTGCTCTGGCACGGGGGTTAGACTAGATGACCTTTCAAGGTCCCTTCCAACCCCTAACACTCTGTGAATCTCTTAAGAAGCAGATGATTTTGACTTGGTGGAGCTGCCCAGCAGTCTGGACGAAGCATTCTCACCCCAAATCTGGTTTTAAGAAGCTTTTGCCTTTGCAGTGGGCTAAACCACCCAGCCTGTGCTCACTGTGGACTTGAAGGAGGGCTGGGATTTCAAGCCCGTTGGCTCCAAGTGCTTTGCAGTGAAGAGCAGCAAAGCAAATACTCCTGGTTTTACTGCCTGTGCAAAGAAAACTCTGCCTTTCAGGGGTTTGTGCACTGAGCAGAGGAGGTCATTTTTCTATAGCTCCACCTCCATCCCCCCCTTTTTCCCCCCCCTCACAATGACATTCACATTTCTTTAGGAGATACTTAAGGGTTTGACAGACTCTTCCCGCTCAGAGCCCTGTTTGCAAGTGTCAACCCCAACTTGGAGTTCAGCCCTCAGTCAGAGGAGCAGTAAAGCTGGCAGGCTTAAGTACTACAGGAATGTTAACATGGCAGATCTGAGAGAGTTAATTTGGTCAGAATGCACTCTAGTCATGTTTATGTTTTAGATAAAGTGCCTACAACGTTGCAGCTTGCCCTTCTGACCCCATTTCCTCATTCGTGTGCAGCTCGGAGAAAGTGACACTTAATGCCCAATCTTTGCTTTTATTAGCTCCCAGAGAGGGATAGGATTTCATCCCGGCCTTATCTCTGTTATAAACATCCTGTTACCAGCCCTATCAGGGAGATATCTTTGGGAAAATGATCGAGTACGTTCCACCAGACACAAGCAGCAACCCCGATGGGTTTTGCACGGGACACTGCGAGCGTGCGTGTGGGTGTTGTCAAGATGCCCGAGCCCACCCCTTGCAAAGTGGGTGGAATGAGAGAACACGTAAGGACCCTCATGCAAAACCAATTATGAATTATAATTTAATGAAACATAACAAGGGCAAGAACAACCCCAGGTACCAGTACAGGCTGGGGACTGACTGGAGAGGAGTATAGCAGAAAGGGACCTGGTGGACAGCATGAAGACCATGAGCCAGCAGCATGTCCTTGCAGCCAAGAAGGCCAACAGCATCCTGAGGTGTGTTAGAAGTGGTGTGATTAGTAGGTCAAGAGAGGTTCTGCTCTATCTCTACTCTGGTGAGGCCACATCAAGAGTATTGTGTCCAGTTTTCAGCTTCTCAGTTCAAGAACAGGGAACTGCTGGAAAAAGTCCAGCTCAGAGCCACAGAGATGATTAAGGGAGGGGAGCATCACCCTTATTAGGAAAGGGTCTCTTTAGCTTGGAGGAGACTGAGGGGTGACCTCATTGATGTCTATAAACACACAAAAGGCAAGTGTCGGGAGGAGAGAGCTGGGCTCCTCTTGGTTATGTTCAAGGATAGGAACGGGGCCACACGTGCAAGCTGGAGCACAGGAGATGCCACCAAAACATAAGGAAAGGCTTTTTTTGGGCAAGGATGATTCTGCCCAGGGAGGGTCTGGAGCCTCCTTCTCTGGAGATACTCGAAACCCTGCTCTGGCAGGGGGTTTGGACTAGGTGGTCTTTTGAGGTCCCACCCAACCCCTAACATTCTGTTATTAACTGCACATTTAAGAGAACAGGCTAAGCACCATACCTAGTCCCAGACCTGCTCAGCCAACCTAGCCACACAGGTCCTCATTCCTTGCCTTCTTGCTAACAGTGCTGCAAACTGCTTCACTGTTTAAGCCACGAGAACACGTGAGAGCAGCAGTGGTGCTTCTCCAGCTCCACACTTATTTCAGGCCAAAAGCTTGGGTACACTCGTGCAGCAGCAGCACGATGTGCACTTCATCCCTGTGGAGGCACCTAGGAAAACAATTTACTAAGATGCTGCATGCTCAAAACACAGACTGCTGAAGGCAGCCTTCCTCATGCCCCACAGGTTACCACCACATGTCATCACTCTGCAGCAGCAGCATTTTAGCCAAGACACACGTTCACAAACTTCACCTACGGAGCCGTGGTTCAGCTCTACGTTCCCCAACGGGCATCTGCAAACGCTTCCATACGCCAGATACTGCCTGGAGCTGGGGTTGAACCCAGCACCCCAGCACAATACACCCAGATTCTGAAAACAAACTTAAACCAGTGCCCATACGACTTTCAGAGGTTGGATTTGTCAGACTCAGACCTGCATTAACATCTACGTGAAATCCAGGGTAAATAAAAGCAAAAAATGCTTCAAGTTCAACAGTTGAAACAGCTGGCTGGCTCAAAAATCACAATTATTCTGTGTGGCAGTTAAAAGGAGCTTTATCTGTCCCCCTTTGTTTATAAACTTTTATAAAACCCTAAGATTCTAAAACTCTACACTTAAAAATACCCATTTGGGGGATGCTTTTAAAATGAATTTGTAATGATACTAATTAAAAACTCCAATGACACAACATTTTCTTCCATGTTCTGTAACCAGCTTCTAACTCCTTTCAGTTCTTGAGGCTTGACTAAACCAAACAAGTTGGGAATTTAATGAAAACAAACCCCAAAGGTGATTTTTTTTTAAACAGAAAGTTAATTTCACATGGAAAGTTAGCTCTAGTTTATTTTTTTCTCTCTTGTCCCATCGAGATGGAAAGATATTAATAAAAACTGAACATTTCTGATAATTTGTCACCCCCCTTTAGCTGGAGGCCATTATACATTAAGCAGCTTTTCAATTTAATTATTGACTTTCAACAGTCTTTTTGTCTAATTGAGCACACCCTCCAGGGGATGAGGAGGGGGAATGGCCTTTCTCTCCTGCCATCCTTTCAGCCTTCTCTTCTGTTCAGCAGGAACAGGATGCCTCGTGCAACAGGATCACAATCCAGGCAATGCCCCCCTTTTTTCAGACCTCAAAACATTGCCCTGATGCTTGGCTCAGCCATGCAGGAGCACTGTGGAGCTGTGACAGCAAGATCCATCCCAAAACTGCCAGCACTACACAGTTTTCATAATACATCAGATTAGAAGGGACAACCCAGTCCATCTAGGATCATCTACTCCAACCTTTTAAGCTAAAGACCTATAGCTTTAGTTGTGGCCCAGCCCCTTGTTAAGCTGAGCCTTAAAACTATCCAAACTTGAGAAATCCACTACTTCTCTTGGAAGCCTGTTCCAGTGTCTCATTGCTCTCATGGTGCAAAATTCTCTAGAGCCCAATCAGAATCTTCCCAGGAGCAACTTGCATCCATTACCTGTTGTGTTTTCTATGCTACTCCTCATGAAAAGGGAGTCTCCATCATCTTGGTAGCCACTGTTGACATACTGGTACATGGTAATTAGGTCCCCTCTAAGGCTTCTCTTTTCAAGGCTGAACAAACTCTTATATGGCAGGTCTCCTAGTCCTTTGATCATCCTTGTTGCCCTATCCAGCCTGTCTGCATCTTTTTTAGCCAGGACCAAAACTGAAGCTCTCAAGGAATGGTCTGACCAGCACTGAGTGGAGTGGGATAACCCCTAATTTATCTCTGCCAGTGATGCCCTTGTTAGCACAGCCCAGTATCATGTTTTCTGTACCTCTTGGAAAAGGTCATCCTCCAGACTCCAAACAAGATGCTGATGGCTTGTGCTTGAGCAACACCCTTTGAGGATCCCCTACATGACCTCAAGTAACTGCAAAAACAGTGCCCTTTGGGGTCATCATCAACAGATCCAGCCTTCTTGGGAGGAGGAGGAGAGGCAGCAATGTGGGTTCAGAAAGGTAGAAACATGCTCACAGGGGTGTAGGGAGTACACGCTTATCTCCCCAACAGCCACTCCTACGTCCCTAAATGGGGTTAAGCTCCTCCAGCAAACTCTGCTCATTTTCATAGTTGGCAAGAAGCCAGAAGATTTTGCCTTCCAGTCATGTGAACTTTTCAATCTGTGATTCTTACAAGCTGAGCTGACATGAAACTGCTTCCTGCAATGAACTGCTCCTATTGTTCTTCCATCCCTCTCTCCACCCCAGCATTTCTGCTAGAGCAAAGCCAAGCCCATTCATTGATCAGCTAATGATAAACAAAGGCTCAGAAAGCCCAAGGGATCCTTTAAAAGCCATGGTGACAGTGTCCTATCAAGTTTGCTCAGTGTAATTACACCTCCCTCAAACATTAAGTCTGTTAATGTGTATTTAGACAGCTCTTGGCCTCTTGGGTACATTTGCAGGTGATCTTTGTCTCAACCCAGTGTATCTACCAACACAAAGGAAATGCTCTGAGCCATGGGAGAGTCATGAGCTTTGCTGAAGTGGAAACTTCATCACCAATCCAAATAAAAGCCACATCAGGCCCTATATGTCAAAAATTGGCTTGTCTGCTGTTTTCACAATGATCTGGGATGTTATTTGAAACACACACACCCACGTGGGCAGGAGAAAACTACACGTGCAACTACTTGGGAGACACACACGGGACCAGGACACGCCATTTGGCAGAACAACTTTATAAAGGAAGGTGAATGGGCAGTGGAAGAGATCAATTGCTGGTTGTTCCTAGAAACATCACATCAGGGGGACTAACTTGACTTAGTGAAGAATCAGACGAGTATGCAGAGCGAGACATTCCCACCTGCAGCACAAGAAGCTCTGTGGCAGCAGGAGTGAAAAGAGCCAAGAGGATGTGATGTCCAACAGACAAGTAATACCAGCTCGGTTATGTCACAGGGAGATAGTGGAACCTCATCTGGAATCACAATTTCTTTTTAAAACCTTTAGTTGTGGGCTCCTCAGCTCAAGAGGGATGTGGAGCTGCTGGAGAGGGTCCAGCGTAGGGCAAGGAGGATGATGAAGGAGGTGGAGCACCTCCCTTATGAGGAGAGGCTGAGGGAGCTGGGGCTCTTGATCTTGGAGAAGAGGAGACTGAGGGGTGACCTCATTAATGTCTATCAATATGTGAAGGGTGGGTGTCAGGAGGATGGAGCCAGGCTCTTCTCAGTGTCATCTAGTGATAGGACGAGAGGCAGTGGGTGTGAGGTGGAACATAGGAGGTTCCACATCAACCTGAGAAGGAACTTGTTCCCAGTGAGGGTGACAGAGCACTGGAACAGGCTGCCCTGGGAGGTTGTGGAGTCTCCTTCACTGGAGATGTTTAAGACCCACCTGGATGTGTTCCTGTGAGACTTGCTCTAGATGATCCTGCTGTGTCAGGGGGATTGGACTGGATGATCTTTCGAGGTCCCTTCCAATCCTCTGTGATATTTGGCCTCTTATCTACCACTTCCCAATATTTTTGGTGTTCAACCCAAGGAGCTGTCAGCCTAGGTTGGAAATGCTGAGGTCTGACATGCCTAGGTTAGGTGTCAACCAGATGTTTGCACATTTCTCTGACAGGGCTACCAAGAAGCTTCCCAGTCTCATTTCTCTGCCAGGGGAAACCAAAATTTGTACCTTACTAGCTGTAGCTGAAAAAGACTTACAGCCTCAGGAGGAAGAAGCAACAGGTACCCAAGTGATAGAAATTCCAGCCTGCAACCCACAACAGCTCATGTTCATTTTTTCCCCCAAATCTTTGAAAATCTGACTGAAATAAATTAGCTTCAAATTCATAAATCATTTTTATATTATACTCATGTTCTCCTCCACCCACTAAGGCAAGGGAAATGCAGACTGGGACATTGCCCTCCCCTTAATCTTCTCAACCCTCATGCCAGATGGAGCATGGCTTCTGCCAACAGAGAGTGAAACAGAAGAGAAGATCTCAAAATAGATTTATTAATAAAAAAAGAAGACAGAACATTATTGCAGCTATAACTTTGCCTGCAGTCCCTACCTGGGATGCAGGGGGACACCTCAGATTTCTTCTGCTCTCTCACCCCTCTGTGCAGCCTTGCAAACAAGCAGTCTCAGTTTCCACTCAGTAGAATAGGACATGTAGAAGAGGTTATTTGCCTGTGTGTGTGGTGGTTGTGTCTTGCATGGTCTTCACGGCAAGGGACTCTTGTCATGCTTCTTACACGTGTGGCAACAGGACCTCGGGCAGAGATGGGGAGCTCTGGGTGCCAATGTAGTCAGGAAATAAGGACATAAACAATACTGGCTGAGAACTGGCACCCATCCCAGAAATTCAGAGTGAACCTTCCTGTTTGTCAGTTCAATTCTATTCTAGTTTCTTGGCCAAATGAACAATCCTTTTACACTGGATTTTCAATATTATGCAAGAAATTGACAGAGAGACTTGGCTAATGATGCTGCATGGGCTCTCCTGAAGGCCTCCAAAGGGCAAGGAAAGAATCAGTTCATGTTTGCTCTGAGTAGGTAAAGATCAGTGACCCCTTCCCAAGTCAGTTCCCTCACTTATACATCTACACCCAGATTTCAGCATCCACAGGAAAAACTAAAGAAGGTTACAGGAGCAAGTGCACAACCCTGCAAGAGTTAAGGTTTGACTTGAAGACCACATTCTTATTCTCTGCATATTGCAAGCTCCAAAAGAAGTTGTTAGAAACAAGACTCTCAAACCCTCCCCACTGGAGCACTCTCAAGAGGTGAACACCTGTACAGCCTCCAAATCCATTCTCTGGCCATGCAGCTGGAGCTATGCTGGTGGGCCAAGAGCTAGTCCTGACCCATGAACATACAAGCAAGGTTTCCCACTGACTTTATTTACTGAGAATGAGAAAATTCCACTACAGTCAATACATGGCTTCTAGGCTGTGACATGAGAGTCTGGTCTCACGCACTCATGTCCCAGGAAGCTAGAAAACATACTGGGTGAAGTCTTGGCTCTGCTAAAGTTGGTGGTAAAGCTCCCACTGATTTCAAGCAAGCCTGAGATCTCACGTATTACACTTCTGTATGTTAGTGCAACAGCACAGTACCAGATGCTGTCCCAGCCTCTTTGGAGTCACTTGTCATGGACCAGCAAGCCCTCCAGAGCCTCCGGTCCTTCCAGGAAGCTCACACTAAGCTATAAGCTAAAGCAGGCTTGAGGACTCTCCATAAATGTCACCCAGACTGGAGGGAACATAGAGAAACATGATAATTTAGAGCAATTCTTGTCTTAATAGGGACTGGATTACTCTGCTTGGTGAGTGGCAGTGGGGACACTGCTGATGGCTTTTGGAAATAAAAGTACTTAATCCCTACGAGGGCTTGGTGACTCACTGTCTCCTTTGACAGTACAATGGCATCTGAGAAGAAGAGATAGAAGAGATGCTCAGAACAAAGGGACACTGATGGGAGCAGCAGAAGGAAATGAAACCACAGCAATTAATCCATCCACACTGTGACAGAACTATCCCGTGGTAGTGTCTTTGCATGAATCCAAAGATTGGGAAAGTGCTGAAGTAGGTTCATAATCCCCTGACAAAGACCAGAGGCTCCTTCCATTTTCTGCTGGAGTGAATGAGAGCAATTTTGATGTGGCAATCAGGATGTAGAGTTTTGATGTGCAGCTCTGCTGTTCTTTTAAACACCGAGTATTTGAGGAGAGATGCAAGTCAGAGCCATAACCACTGCTGAAGACACATCAGGAAACACCCTCAGGACCAGTTTAAGGGGACAACTGTTCTCTGCAAGAAGTTGTTAGTGGCTCCACTGGAGAGTGGCACCGATGAAAGATGTGCAGTTTGGTTTGTTCACAAGATGCAGGAGAAAAGGAAATGTACAGTGTCACTCCTCCAGAGTTTGTCTAAGTGCAGTATTTCCCCAGCCCAGCCAGTTTAGAAGCTGGCCATAGCATATATAGAATAAATCCTTACATCACATCCAAGAACCTGATGTGAAAAGGTTAAGGCTTGGTGCAGCTCTGTCCTGATAAGTACAGACATAGTCCAGCAGCTAAATTCCAAACTGTAAATCTCATTGTTGATATCACAGGAACAGAGAATATTAAGCATTAACCCACTAAGTCTTCCTTCTTCTCAAAAGCAATAAATTAATACCAACCAACTCATTAAACAAGGCTTCAGCGAACCCTGAATTATCCATGACCCAGTCTTGTATTGTAGATCTGACTCATTTCCTTCAAGGCAATAAACTCTAATTACCAAAAATCATATCTATTTAATACCACAAGCTGCACAACTGTAGATGCATCTCTGCTGCTCGATGCATACGTGAGCACCTGGTTTTGCTAACAAGTCCCACCTCTAAGAACTGCCTTGGTGAGTTCACATCGCTCAGATAATTTTCTCCAAACCTGACTTCTTTCCTAGCATTGAGGTCTAAAGTCAAAAAAGCTTCTCCATGTTTATTGTGGACTCCTAGGACCAGCTTCATACGTGATGGCCACAGACCAACGTACCACTCACAGAGGCAAGAGCATGCAGAATTCATCTGGCAAGGCAGGAGATACTGGAAGGCTAGTATTTATGACCAGAAACCACATTCCAGGGTGTGAGAATAATTTCACTGTTCAGGAACAATCTCAGGACCCGGAAAAGCAAGAAGGCATAGCCCCCAGCTGCCATGTCAAGGGGCCATTTAGGGTGGACATCAGGAAAAATTTCTTTACTGAAAGAGTGGTCAGGCCTTGGAACAGGCTGCCCTGAGAGGTGGTTGAATCACCAGCCCTGGGTGTGTTTAAAGCTCATTTAGATGTGGCATTCAGAGATGTAATTTAGTGATGAACTTTGCAGAGTAGAGCTATGGATTTGATTGGATTATCTCAAGGGTCTTCTCCATCCTGAATGATTGTACGATCTAAAAGTGATGGCAAGAAACTCATCAGCTTCCTCCACCCTAGGCTGAACAAGGCAAGGATGGAGTCTTTTTAGTGTGTTAGGAGAGCTTTGTGTGCCTTCTTTTATCTTAGTTTCTTGCTTCAAAACAACAAGAAGAAAAGCCCAACACAAGTCTACGCGCATTGGTCCCATCCTAACACAACGATAAAGGCACCAGGACTGAATGCAGATCCACCCCCCTATATCTTTTGGTCTAGAAGCACCAAGCTTTGCTCACGTGCAAGTCATCCTGAGGGCAGAGATGGTTCTGGTAGTTGCCAAACAGCAATGCACACACCAACAAATGTGTTCTGGAACACCAGTTACAAACAACAACCCAACAAACCAAAAACCTCTCCATCACACTCTTGCTTTCCCCCTTGTGAAACAAACTCCCCTTTAGTTTTACGTTTTCCACTTGTGCCCAGTGCACAGGCACCAAAACTGCCCAGCTTTGTCCGAGTGCTCAGCGTGATGCTTCAGAGACAACAGTGTTGTGTGTTCCTCAGGCAACAAAGACCAATGTTCTCAACTTTAAGGCACAGAACTGGGCAAGACCTGCAGCATGCAGCTCTGCTACAGCCCAGGAACGCTTAGTTTATCCACAGATGCTTACAGATTGCTCAAGTCTGCTTCAAAGCTTACAGCCACTCACTGTGGGCTGCTCCTGTGCAGACTCCACATATGCCAGACCTCCCACAAGACCCTTGCAGCTCCTGTGCTAAAGCTCTTGGTGGAGGCACCAACACAATCAGACAAAAATCCCTTCACACCATCAATTTGTCACTGAATAATCACCTATTTTAAGCAAGGATTGCGCACATAAGCTTGTTTCTCCCCAAATTTATCCTTAACCTTAGATAGGGCATGAATGCTGCACCTCACGTGGGAGTTGACAGTATCACCCCAACAGCACAATACCTTGGGCATCCACGTTCTGCTCCACACATTGGCTCTGGTGACACGAGAGATCTTCTGTTGCTTCTCACTCCAAAACAACAAAAAGAATCAGCAGTTGCAGCAACAATTGCTCTTGTAGCTTCACAAATTTATGGAGGTCCCTTAGGTCATGGGCTAACAAATTGCCCTAAACTATGCCACCTGTGGAAGTTAACAACACACCTGCCTTTGCTGCTGAGTTCTCAGCCACTCTGAGACCAGCTGCTGAATAAACACCAGTTCTCCCAGTTGGGTGCATTTGTTCTGCTGGGTTGAACCCCAGATATTCTTCCTAATGGCATCATGTTCTAGGTGGTTGCTTTGGCTTTTTCTAGGGTGTGAAAGCGTGTGCCCTGTACCTGTGCTGGGTAGGTGGGTGCCCAAGTGACTAATGAGAGTAGCAAGCAAGCCAGGGCAGCCCAGAGGAGCTGCCTCCTAAGTATGCATTTGGGCTTTGGAGTGCCTTGGCTGTCTCAGAGGCTGTTTTCATACAAAGAAATTAAAAAAAATGGGAAAGCTGCCCAGTGAGGCTGTGGAGACATTTAAAACCCACCTGGATGTGTTCCTGTGTGACTTGGTCTAGGTGATCCTGCTGTGGCAGGGGGATTGGACTGGATGATCTTTTGAGGTCCCTTCCAATCCCTAATGATTCTGTGATTCTGTTAATATAAATATATTAAAATATATTTTAAAAAAGACATAATTTTTTAGATTGGGGTTTTTATGTAGCAAGACCATCACACATTAGTATTTCTGAATGTATATCGTCCACCCTTTACTTTGTTTGGAGGAGGAAGTAGGCAAGATTAGATGGTTTATGCAGACACTAACATGCTCTGAACTAGGTTTGAAGTCTTTGGATGGTAAAACATTCCTCACTTATAGTGTAGAGCTTCTTTCCCAGTTCAGACATAGTTCAGTCCAAATCATATAAATAATTCTCTGACTACTATAACAGAGAAATAAAGTGCATAGACCTACTTACTGCACCAACCAGATAAGCCCGTTAAGGCCAGGGTAATTTATTGACTACATTGAACATGTATGAGCTAATTAGGCAGAGCTATGATGATAATGGATTTTATGGACATTAAAGGAGCCCCACAGATTTGCTGCCCAGCAGCTTTCAAGACCACTCACCCAGCACTTGTAAAACTGAGCTCTCTCAGAGCTGGGGGTGTGCTGGCAAACCAGCCCTGTAACTAGCTCCTGCCTTGCAGTGAGATGGGTGCAACCTCAGCCACCCATCTCGCCTGGCAAACTTAAGATGGGCCAACGTTGAGTTTGTTGATTTTCTGGGACAGTCTTCTCCAAACTTCAGAATGGTCTGTCTCAGGAATCAGAAAAGCAAAGAAATGCAGCAGGGGTCTGCATGGATGAACACAGAGCTCCTGACGAAACTGAAACTTCAAAAAGGAAGAGTACAGGAGGTGCAAACAGGGACGGGTGACCTAGGAAGAATATGGAGGTGACCAGACTCTGGAGCAGGTTGCCCAGAGAGGTTGTGCAGTCTCCATCCGTGCAGGTGTTCAAACTCTGACTGGACATGGACTTGGGAAACTGTCTAACAATGATTTCTGGGCCCTCCCAACAGAAGAAGGATGTGGAGCTGTTGGAGCCTGGCCAGAGGAGGCCATGAAAGTGATCAGAGGGCTGGAGCACCTCTCCGATGGGGACAGGCTGAGAGAGCTGTGGTTGTTCAGCCCCAGGAGAAGAAGACTCTGGTGGAACCTTATAGAATCATAGAATCATTAGGGATTGGAAGGGTCCTCAAAAGATCATCTAGTCTAATCCCCCTGCCACAGCAGGATCATCTAGACCAAGTCACAACCTTCCAATCCCTGAAAGGAGCCTGTAAGAAGTCTGGGAAAACTGTTCACAAGGGCTGGGAAGAATAGGATGAGGGGTTATGGTTTTAAGCTTGAGAAGGGTGGATTAAGGCTGGACATGAGGAAGAAGTTACTTACTCTGAGGGTGGTGGAGCCTTAGAACAGGTTGCCTAGAGAGGTGGTGGAAGCCCCATTCCCAGAGATGTTCAAGATCAGGCTTGACGGGGCTCTGAGCAATCTGTTCTAGTCTGAGATGTCCCTGCTTGTTTTAGGGGGGTTTGGACTAGATGGCCTTTGGAGGTCTCTTCCAACCTGATATGATTCAAACCCAATTCTATGATTCCAGGATTTCCACATGTCCTTCCAGCCTCAGCAGGCTTGTGGCATTAGCCAACAGATGGTGCTGAGCAGAGAGGTGTGTATGAACCCTGCTGGTATGCTGCAGGTGCCTGAGTCAGAGCCACCAGGGAGGTGCCTCCATCCTCTTCAGACCCAGAGCCTTCTCAGGAAGGGCAGTGTGTGTTTGTTTGTTCCCAAAGCAGTCAGACAAGGGTGGGAATGCCCTGCCTTTTGCACAACCATCCTGTGGTCAGAGCTCTCAGCTGTGTGTGGGGAGCTCCCCAAGGACAGTTTATGTATTGTACAATAAATGATTTTGGGATAAAACAAAACAAAACCCAAGCAAAATAATCCTGGGAGTTGGGGTGAGAAGGTAGGAATCCTACCTGCCTGCTGGGTGCCCTGGGTGCAGGGTTACGAACCCTTCTTCCTTTATCCCCCAGCACTGCAAGGTTGTGACTCTGCTGCACTGCTGCTCCAGCACCATCACAGTGGTAAGAGTGCAAGAGGAGAAAGAAACCCCCTACTTACTCTTCCTCTCCTACTTCCCAGGGTATTCTCCTCCTTGGTCCACAGGCAGCTCTCTGAATTCCCTAGCTGAGCTCTACAGAGCCCTCAACATTCTCAGCCAAGCCTTTAATCTCAAGGCCATGCAATGGCACAAACAGAAACAACTGGACATCTCAAAGGCTCATCTAACACCCTCTGCAATATATACATCATCTTCCCTGTTTGTTTGTTTGTTTGTTTTTCTATTTCTCTGCTTTACCTGCACATCTCAGAGCAAAAGCAGAGCTCAGAGATCTCTAATTCCTCACTGCTGTTGCTGCTTCAGGGCAGGAGGTGTACAGCCACACGGTGCACGTCACACCTCAGCGTATTGGTGTAGCAACAGCCTCCTCTGATTTATGGCTGCAGCAGACATTAGAAGTGGTTCCTGTACACACACACACAAAAAACCCCACAGTCAGTAGAAGTTACTCTAAAGCCACTAGACTGCACCAGGAATACCCACACATTCTGGGGTGTGCAGGCATCTAAGCACAGCTCAACACTGTGCTGCCTAACCAAAGTTGTAAATAGGGCTTCCAGAACCTTCTCAAACAGTGCTTTTACTGCTCTCAGTAGAAGTTAGTACCCAGATCATCAGAGCTCTAAAAGATCCTTCCAACTGAACCAGGAGATTGAATGCTGAAATAAAGTGGCATGAAAATCTCAAAGATTCAGAAGCTCTTTGGTTGGAAGAGATCTTTAAGATCATCAGGTCCAGCCTTTGACCCAGGACTGTCAGGTCACCACTAAATCATGTCCCTGAGAACCAGCTCCGCATGCCATTGCTCCAGCACTGATGACTGCACTGCCTGGGGGAGTCTGTTCCAACGCCCAAGGACCCCTTCAGGGAATAAATTCTTCTTAATATCCAGCCTAAACCTCTCCTTGGGTAACCTGCAGCCATTTCCTCTAGTCCTGTCACTTTCCATTCCCTGTCCTCACTCCAACTTCTTTTCAGGTAGTTTTAGACAGCGATGAAGTCTCCCCTCAGACTCCCCTTGGACTCCAGGCGAAACAAACCCCAATTCCCTCAGGCACTCCTTGTAGCTCTTGTGCTCCAGGCTCTTCAGCAGCCTTGTTGCCCTTCTCCAGACGAGCTCCAGCACTTCTGTGTCCAGAACTGAAGGCGACATTTGAGGTGCAGCCTCACCAGTGCTGAGTACGGGGGAATAATAACCTCCTTACTCCTGCTGGCCACAGGATGCCATTTGCCTTCTTGGCCACCTGGGCACACTGCTGGCTCATGTTCAGCCACTTCAACCAGCACCTCGGGTCCTTTTCCAAGGGTAGTTTTCCAGTCATACATCTCCAGGTCTGTAGCTTTCCATGGGGTTGTTACAACCCCAGTGCAGGACCACTTGGCTTGTTCAACCTCATATTACTGGCCTTGGCCCACGGATCCAGCCTCTGTAGGGTTTTCCCACCCTCCAGCAGATGGACACACCTGCCCAGCTTGGTGTCATCTGTAAGTTTACTGAGGGTGCACTTCATCCTCTCATCCAGACAGTTAATAAAGACATTAAAGAGAACAGGCTCCAGCACTGACCCCTGGGTGACACCGCTTGTGACCAGACGCCGGCCAGATTTCACCGCTGCTCTTCGAGTCTGTTCTTTCCAGTGGGTCCTTACCCAAGACTTGTGCCACAAGTTCCTGAAGGAGGGTGCTGTGGGAAACACAGTCCTGTGAAGGATCCGAAGTGGCCTCTGGAAATGTCCCTTATGTGGTCTCCTTGAGGCCTCAGGAACAAGCAGCCCAGGAACTGCCGACAGGTAGAGGTCTTTGGGTGGTTGGTAGCACCACTGAAGGGCCTGTGCATCTAAAGTAGCAAGGACACAACACTCATCTTGACTTGTGATCTGTGCTCCTGAGGACAGAAAGGTTGGGTCTGTGTCTGCTGATGCAGCAAATCATAAAATCAGATGGGAAGCATCTCACTCAGTGCAGACCTCTGCACATGGCTTCACCATCCAATCTGCTTCACGGCGAAGAAGAGAAGGCATTTTTAGGGACCACTCTTCTTTTTAAATAGAGATTCATCTGACCAGTTCTAGGATGATGGAGCACTGGAACAAGCTGCCCAGGGAGGTTGTGGAGTCTCCTTCTCTGGAGATGTTTGAGACCCACCTGGATGTGTTCCTGTGTGACTTGGTCTGGGTGATCCTGCTGTGGCAGGGGGATTGGACTGGATGATCTTTCGAGGTCCCTTCCAATCCCCAGTGATTCTATTGACTGCCAAACCCCATTCTTTGAGATTTTGCAATTTCTTTCAGTTTTTGGAGCGCTGAACACAAATGGCTCTGAATTTGTTCCTAGGATCTTCTGTGCCCTCTCTTCTGCTCCTCCCACTGGAGAAGGCAGAGACGTTGGAAGTGTTTTGATGCGTTTTGATTGCCTTTCACAGGTCACACTGTTCTGTGTTGAAAAAGATGCTAAAAACCAGGAAAAACAGAAATGTCAGAGGGTGGAGACGCAGCTAAACTATGGCAGTGCCACATCCTTGTAAGGCAGATAGAATGCTTTGGGATTAGAGAAACCAAAATATCTACATCTTCATTTTTAAAGTTCCATTTTGTAAAAATACAAAATCCCTATATTCAGTCTGAGTGGAGATGAAAATCCTGCGGTATTAATCTCTTCCTGGATTAATACAAATGAATTAATCCTCATCCCCAGATTAGCTATGGCATCTGCAAAGGTGTGGAAGTCTGTGCTAGGCTCAGCATTAATGGCAGTAATTTCCCCACCGATAAAAACAGGAGTTTCAGGTCTTTTTCCTCCCTTTAATACTCTTCATCTTTCTCTATAAACAGCTGGAGGGTGAACGTTGTGTGACGCTTCTTTCTCTTTGGGGAGCAGTTATAGAGCCTGTGACCCTTGGCTGTGTCTCCCAGAAGCTGCAGTGGTTTTCAGTGCAGGGCAGCAGAATGCACTTTGTCCTGCACAGTGTTAAAAATGGGCCACTTTGTTTTGCCAACCTTCCTGAACTTCCTCCCAGTTCGAAGGAGGAGTGTAACATTTGTATAAGAAAGAAATATTGTCTTCGGTGGGAAATGTATTCCATGTGTGTTATAATTTATATTATGACAGACCTTTCCGAGCTCACAATATTGTTATTCACCGGGTGGAAAGAAACTTCATTGGCCTCTCTCTTTCTTTTTCAGAAAACTTATTCTTCGAGGCAACTATAATCATTATTTGCGGATATAAATGATAAATTCGAATAATAAATTTCTATTAAAACTCCCATTTGTATTCCATTTCCCTCATAAATCTGGCTAAGAAGTCAGTCAAGCAGTTCATACGTAAAATATTTGAACAAACATTGCCTGTCTAATTGAAAGATCTGTCTTCATCAAGGACCTGGAGCTGAGCTTAAGATGAAGGATGGAGGCTTTATTGAATGCAGTTCTGGCCTGACTGTCATGAATGCTGTCTTTTTCTTCCCTTCAGCACCTCAACAGAAACAGCAAAGCCCAGTTCTCCAACTGGTCTTAAAGGCTACTTACAGACAGAGATACGCAGAGACGAATGGCCGTTGGTGTCTGCGGAGCGGCTTCACGTGTTTACGTGCCCGAGCGTTAATCCTCCTGCACTCAGAGGATGGGAGTTGTGGTCCCCGCTGTGTTGGCTGGCCTGGGTTCAGAATTTGCAGCTAATCTCCCAGGGTCACCCCGTGGGGTCATCCCTGCTATCATCAGAAGATGTAGCTACGATGATGGGGAGAGTTAAAGGAAAAAGCAGAGCAAGAAATGAAAAAAGAGGTGGGGAGGCTTTTGTGGACTAAGGACAGAAAACAAGAGAAAAGGAAGGAGGGGAAAAGGGTGTTTGTGTGTTTTCAAAAGGACTGGGGTTTCCTTGACTGAACTAAAGCTCAGGGAGTGAGTGAAAACCTGCCAAACCCACCACCAACCCCTGATCCAGCCAGGCTTTCACAAGAGCAATGGCAAAGTTAGTCATCATTTTAAATGGAGGCAGGGGTATAAGAGACCCCCGGAGCAGGTGAGGGTGGGAGCCAGCAGGTCTCCTGGTGCTGCCTCAGTGGAGCAGAGCAGAGCAAAACCCCTGCCCAGGCTCCTGGATGGAGAGATGACCCTCCTGTCCTTGATGTGCCTGGAGACAGCCTCTAGAACAGATTGTTCCATTACCTTTCCTGGGATGGAGGTGAGGCTGACCAGTCTGTAGTTACCTAGGTCCTCCTTCTTTCCCTTTTTGAAGACTGGGTGACATTTGCTCTTTCAGGTATGATCCTGGTGCTGCCACCACACAGCCAAGGACCTTGCACTGAGCTCATGCTGCTTTGTGTCCAGCCCTAAGCAAAGGGGCAATCTGAACAATATGGAGGAACATAGCAAGGAGGAAGAGCAAATGGTTATCAAGCAGAACTAAGAACATGCAGCTTGCACGAGGAGCAAAATCTCAGTGTGAGTAGTGGTCATGGGATGTCCTTTTTGATGGACACTACAGCTGGCCATAACATCAATCCTTAATGATTATTGCTTAGTCCTGTGACCACTGAAAACTTTATCTTCCAGCTTCGTGAAGGAAATTCTTGATCCTCAAGCACAAATATTACGACATTCCAAGAGCTCAGTTTGTATTTGGGCCTCTTCAAGAATCTCAACAGCATCTTTGTGAAGGGATGAGGTAGAAGCAGAGCTCTTCTTTGACTCAAGTATCCCCCACCCACTGTAAAGTCAGGTGTTATTACATTAGAAGTAAAGAAGCACTAATGTTACAGCTGGTGTAAGGCAAACAACAACCTAACTTATCTGGTCAGAAAAGCTTTCAGTCCATCAAGATGGAAATACTACAGCCCTATGCACCTGGAAATGAAGCCAGTGTCAGCCTGAGCTTCTGAAGTACTGAAGACCACATCTCTCTTCAAGGTAGCTGGAAATCAATCCAAGGCGTAGGGCAATCTCATTTTTCTCCTATCACAGTTTGTGGCCCCAGCAATTTTTCACGTGGGCAAGTACAGCCCAGAAACACCTTTTGCCTTTCGCAGAGAAACTAGGGAGGGAGAGAATGATTCGTCATAGAAATATCTTTTCTTCAGCCAAAAAGATAAGGGGAGAACAGCCTCAGTAGTTTAAAACAAATACTCAGCAAGAACCGAAGAAAACTGGACTGGATAGTCGTCAACTCCTGAGCCAATCTGCAAATTAAAACGTCTCATTTTCTGGTTTTGATGAAAACCAGAAACACTGCAAGGAGAGCAGAGACTGTCTGTGGTGTGCTTGCTTTGGCAGGAGTGAAATAGGTACTGATAATAATTTTGATGAACGCTGTTTTTAACAGCCTTTGCTCTCGCCATCACTTTGTTAAAGACTAGGGACATCTCTTGCTAGAAGAAGTGTGATGAAATAAGTTCAAAGCAGATCACCCTCTCTGTTTGCAAGAGGCATCTGGGGATAGTGGAGATGTAAAGGAGGTGGCTTCCAGTCAAAGTCTGCCCGAGACTGTCATGTCCCTGGGGTCAAAGCTTGACTGTCTGTAGAAATCTCAGCAGCATCTGATACGAAGTCTCACTGCAGAGGCTGTGGCTACTTGTCGGCAGGTGGGGGCAAGGAAGCTTCAATGGGGATGGGGAAACCCCATGGCTCTCACTTGTGTGTTAAGGCTCTAGCCTCGTGGCTGAATATTTGCTGCAGTGGTAAATTAAGTTTAATTAAGTTTCAGGACTACCATGACAAGCTAGGGGCTGAACACAAGAATGGCTCCCAGCCCCAGTGCCTGGCATGCAAGGCAGGGCACCGTGCGCCGCTCCCAGCCGCAAGCGTTCCGGCGCGTGACACGGTGCTGCTCTTGCGCGGCCCGTAAGTGGGTGATTTTGTTCCCAGGTCTGACACAGGCTTTCTGCATGTACATCCATGAGTCTATCAATAACAAGAAGAAGACAGGAGGTTAACACCAGCTCTGGAAGTGACTAATTCTGGAAGATACAGTGACTGATGGGAGCAATGTTAGCAGTTCACCACCCTAGTGTGATACTGTAATTTATGTAGTGACCTGGCTATTAACCCTGCTCCGTTCTTGCTGCACCAGCAGCAATTCAAGTGGAGATGAATAACCTCTGTCATTGTCCTGGCCTGCCATGAGGTTTCTCAGCTCAATGCCACACTTGAATGACGCTCTGTCATTAGGCTATATTTAGGTAATGAAAGATGTAATTAGCTTTGTTCTGCTGCAAGCTGATCTGGCCCCGTATGCATTAGGAAAGGTAATAAAATAGGTGCACAGATATAAAAACCTGAATAAGCATATTATGCACTGTAATTTTGGGAGCCCAAAGACCTGCAGTGCAGGAGCCTCAGCCGCTCCAGCACCCCAGCAGACTCAGCGTGAGAAGCCACGCAGAAAGTGCAGTGAAGACACGCTGAGGCCACGTTCAGTCAGTTCCCCAATGTCGCAGCTTTTATATAATTGATGGCATTTTACGATGATTGCTTTCCTATTACAGTGCTGTATCTTATCTCCCTTTGTGAGGGGAGCAGCTTTATGTTACTGTCAGCAGCCCTCCAGAGCCAGCATGGCCTTTGTGAGGTTGTCGGCTTGTCGTTAATTGTCCTGCCTGGCCTTTGTCTGGGACTTTGGCCATCTGCTTTATCGCAACCCATCAGCCTTTGGTGGGAATGAATGGAACTGATAGTATAAAAGTCCTGGCAGAAGAGATACTGGGCTAAGAAGCTCTGGATGCCAAATTAGTCAGTCTTTGGGACATCACACATTTTCCTGGCGTGAGTAATTCCAGTCGGGGAAGGGAGTTTTGTGGTATTTGCAAAGAAAAGGCTGTTGTGTTGGGTAGGGATACTGTCCTCACCAGCAAATCCTCGGGGACTTGCAGCGGGTGAGTAGTGCACTCGGCTTCAGACAGAGCCTCAAGCCTTGTCTCCAAGACAATGGAAGATCTTGCAGTGGCTCATGCACTCTCCTGCACCCAGGAGGTTGAGCTACTCCTCCATCCCCACTTGATTCCAAGTGCAGCACGACCAAGACCCAGTGGTAAATAGGCCAGTGGAAAAAAATCCCCCACTTGCTGTACCAGAGACTGATCTGGTATCTCTTGGTGGCTGGAAACAGGTGAGAGGCTGGAGGAAGGACGAAAAGCCCAGCTGCCAGCTTCTGGGAAGGTGGCTGGTGTTGCTGACCTGCTTAAAGGTGCATGGACCTTCAGGTTCCCTTCCCTGGCCACAGTGCCCCTGAGGAGGAGGAGAGAGAAGGCAACCAACTGCAGCTCTGTGCAGAAGGGCAGAGTTGCAAATCCAACACACCTCTTGTCTTTGTGGCCCATCCAAGGAGCTCCAGGACTCTCAAATGCTTCCAACATACTCGTAAGGGTTTACTTGATCACTGCATCATTTGTAGAGCACCTTTGCGCTGTGCTGGATGTGGCTGCTCCTGGGTTTCTGATGGAATAATTAATTCACCACACATGATGGTGGACCAGGGCTTCTAGCCCAGCATATGCAGAGAACACACCCCAGGGTGTCATACAACATTTTAATGTGGTGGCCACGATCAAAAGACAGGGAGTGCGACAGGAAGGACACATCCTTCCCAGGGACTCCAGTGGGCTTTAAAGCAGAGCTTGTGATCAGCAGTGTATGAAGTCTCCTCGCCAAAGTCTCCCACAATAAAGACATTTTGCCAGCGCAGATGCTTGTAAAACATTTCTCAAGCAATTATGAGCAGGTAACGCTTACACTGCGTGGGAATAGATGAGCACAAAGCAAAACAGTTCCATTTTCTCTTTGCTAATGAACAAGACTATGGTTGTTTGCTCCCTGGTGGGAAGAAGCTTCTCAGACATACTTCCTAGGTGACACAGGAGCTGATGATGAGAATAACCAAAGGAACAATGGCAAACACCCCTGTTGTTGCTGTTTGGTGTGGCTGTGACCACCAGATGACTTGTGCAAACCTATTCTCCCATTCCACGTTGCCATCGCTTGCTCCTCTTTCCCTCTTGTGGTTCTCTAACCCCCAGTTCACTTGCTGCACGTGAAGGAATAAATATTATCAATAGCTCGAATGTAATTTTTGCCTTTACAGAAAGGTCCACAAAGCATCCGGCAGGTAGGGAGACGCAAACCCAAAGTCACCCATCATCACAAATGTCACCCAGGAATTACAGACCAGAAAACCTGGTGTTTCTCAGGAGATCAGAACTCACTTCCCAAAGATGCTCTTGGGTCTGAAGTCTTCTCAATCAGTTCATCTAGGGCTTAAGCATCTGTGCAAAAAATCACACATCAGCTACAAGCAGCTGTAGATGAACTGTTGGGTTTTTTCTCCCCCAGAAAGCCAGACAAAGCCACAGCAAGACACTCCAGATCTGCAAGCCCAAACCTGCCGTGGGCCCAGCTGGACACAGCCTCAGCGCAACAACCCACAGCAAACGCCTCCCCGGAGCCGCCGTGTGACAGCGCAGCCGCCCACACTTTCACTCAGGAATGCCTCTGGTCTCAGGAGATGATGGATATTTTCTCCTGATGCTACCTGTGGCAAAACAAACAAGCACACACACACCTTCTGACAGCCCCATAACCTGGCTACTACTGGGGGGGTGGGAAGACACACCCTGCGAGGAGAAAATCACCCCAGGGTTGGGGCAGGAACGGAGTGCACTAGGTCTCGGGAGCTGCTCTGCCACAAACTTCCTCCTCAACCTTGGGAAAGTCACTTTGCTGCCACGATTTAGACATCAACGGGAACAAGAAGGACAAGTGGTTTTCAGCTTGCTCTTCGTAAAGCAGGAATGATGTCTGGGACCTGCCTCACAGTGAAGGTGGGAAGACGGTGGCAGCCTGCTGGGATGGGGGCCACACACATTCCTGAGCCAGATTTCCTTGGGGTCAAGTCTCTCTTGAGGTGGTGTTTTTAAAGCCAAACATAAAGGCATCATGAATTACCATTTGGGATAAACCAGCACCGTAGCTATGCACAGCTGAGACATGTCTCACAGCATTTTTATCAGGGCCAGCTCCTGTGCCCACTAAAAATGCCAGCAATGTCCTGTTTGACTGGGTTTCTGTGGCCCTGAGTGATAGTGCTTGCAGAATACAATGAAAATGTGACATTTCCAAATAAATATGTTCTTTCCAAGGAAATCTGGCTCGGGCACCTGATAAATTCCACCATTCCCTCAGATTCTGGAATTTGAAGAATCCCTCCCCATCCTTCAGATGGTATTTTCTTAAAAGTAACTATCAGGAATTATCAAGCACGGGGAATTCCCAGGAGCCCTAACATCCCAGCTGGATCAAAGTGTGGCGCTGATAACATCGGTGACTGCATACATCCCTATTCTGTGGAAGCTAGGTGGGTGGAAGAGTAAATACAGCAGAGGCTACGCCAGAAGCTAGCACAAGATAAACACTTGGCTACCCCAGATGCATTTGCTTTGTCTGTGACAGAGTGTCTTCCCACCTGCAAAGAGTGGAGCGGTTCAGTTGGAGTTAATCGTGCGTTGGGTTACATTTAGCACCCCTGGTCCTCTTCACAGCCCTTCAGGCCCATAAAGGGGTTTTTCAGGCACCCCAGCTCCTTTGTCCAAGACACAGCAGGAAATCAGGACAGAAAGATGAGGAGAGGAGGTTAGAAATACTGATGGGTGCCACCACGATGCAGGAAAAGACAGCGCATGTCTGATGAAGATGCACCAGCTGTGCTCTTCCACAGTTCCTGCACAGTCTACATTCCCCTAAAGTTCCCATAAAGTTCCTTTAAAATCCTTTAGAAGGTACCAGGTCTCTGATGGTTTCTTGCCAAAAGGTAGCTGAAAGTTCATGTTTCATCTTAAATCCAGATAGTTTTCCATGCTTCTGCAGTGACTGTTGGTATCTGCCGTGGAAGAGTGCTTTGGGAGTACAAGTCTAACTTGCCAGCCAGAGGTGTTCAGGCAAACTCTGCACACATAAACATATCCCTGCTCATATTCATGCAGTTCTTTCAGTTACAGATACTGATACCTGTGGATGGAGAGGCTTCTCTTTTGCTTTGCATTGTGCTTGAAAACAAAAGAAAATGAAGAATGATTCTGCATCCTCCTGGACAGACTGCTTTTGCTCAGTCAGACCCATATGGAGAGGGAACTACAGCATCTCACCTGCTCTGTTAAAGTATCCAGCAGCTGCTCATAAGACATGTTTTCATCAACCTGAGTTATTAGAAATACAAGGTGAAGGGAAAATCCTAATACTGTAAGAGAAGGACTTGGGTGAAACTTGACAAAGTAAGAGCAAGCGAAGCTTTACCACAGATATTGGCAGCACAATGTGCTTGGAGAGCATCACAGAACCATAGAGTCATTAGGGATTGGAAGGGAACATCTAGTCCAATCCTTCTGCCACAGCAGGATCACCTAGACCAGGTTGCACAGGAACACATCCAGGTGGGTTTTAAATGTCTTCAGAGACTCCACAACCTCCCTGGGCAGCCCCTTCCAGTGCTCTGTCACCCTCACTGGGAAGAAGTTCCTTCTGATATTTATATGGAACCTCCTCTGTTCCAGCTTCCACCCTTTGCCCCTTGTCCTATCACTAGATGACACTGAGAAGAGCCTGGCTCCATCCTCCTGACACACACCCTTCGCATATTTATTACCATCAATGAGGTCACCCCTCATTCTCCTCTTCTCCAAGCTCAAGAGATCCAGCTCGATGTTGCACATTATCAACTATTCAGTGCTCTTTATCTATCAACCTTTTTCACTCTTACCTGATTTTGCCATTGCCTGGCAGTTGCCAGACAGGAATGAAACCAAGCTGGGCGATTTATTTCTCCTTTTACCTGCCAAACTGTGTGTGACACCTGGGAAGTTGGTCAGTGCAAGACTGAAGGGTCAGGGGAAGTCATTTTTCATTAGTGGCCTCTGGAGGAAGAGTATCAATAGCTGTGCAAGTATCCTTAGCCTCAGCAGTTTGAATTCACACAGAGCAGGACAGCTGACACCAGGACTGGGACAATCCTGCACTAGAGGACAATGCAGTGCATGGAGAAGCTGCTAATGCCACCATCTACTGGAAAAGGAGACGTATGTTAGGGCTGTGCCTGTTACAGCTTTCGTGATGACTTCACTGCCTGTTCTCATGTCAGAGTTTCCATCCTTCACAGACTGATTGCTTTCAGGTGCATCAATTCATACACTACCAGTAGAGGATGTATTTTAAAATGTTTTTCCATTTTCCAAGGAAAAGAGGTTCTTGGGATTTTCCTGCTTTTTGGGGTCGCTGCCTCTCCAGTTTGGATGCAAATGAGATGAATCATTATTATTTAAATGATTCAACTTAAATGATTAATTGTGCTTCCCAGGCAGCATGCACATCATCTCATCAACACGACATGTGAACAAAACTCATCTGAACAGCACATAATCTTGGAGTCCTTCTGGACAGCAAGCTGACCGTGAGCCAACAGTGCACCCTCATTGCCAAGGAGGCCAGTGATACCCTGGGGTGCGTTAGGAAGTGTGCGGCCAGCAGGTCTACAGAGGTCATCCTGCCCCCATACTCTGCCCTGGTGAGGCCACATCTGGAGTACTGTGTCTTGTTCTGCTCTCTCCAGTTTAAAAGAGGCAGGGAATTACTGGAGGGCGGAAGAGATGAAGGTCTGGAGCATCTCTCTTACATAGAAAGGTTGAGAGAGGTGGGGTTGTTTAGCCTGGAGAGAAGACTGAGACCTGATCTACTGAGCTTATAAACATCCTAAGAGTGGCTGCAGGGAGGATGGTACCAGACAGTTTTGTGTTGTGTTCAGTGACAGGATAAGGAGCAGTGGGCACAAGCTGGAACACAAGATGTTTCATTTAGAAATAAGGAGAAACTTCTTTCCAATGTGAGTCACAGGGCACTAGAACAGGCTGAGCAGAGAGGCTGTGGAGTCTCCTTCTCTGGAGACATTCAAACCCTGCCTGGATGCAGCCCTGTGCAACGGGCTTTAGGCAGCCCTGCCTTAGTAATGGGTTGGACTTGACAACCTCTTGAGGTCCCTTCCAGCTCTGACGATGCTCTGGTTCTGTAATAATATTATCGCCCCGAGAGTTTAGGTGAAAATGCATTCAACATTCTCCCTGATGCCAAAAGTGCTCTGCTATTTTTAGACATTCCAGTCTACCCAGAGAACACGAATGTACTCATGCTTAAAGCTAAATGAGATTTTTTTTTTGCCTTCTGCAAGAGGTGGAAGTGTGGAAGTGGCAACGATAGACACGGAGCCGTGAAAGACGACGGAAAGACAATGGGCTGCCAGGAAATACTAGGAGAACCCAACCAGCAAAACACAATCTGGCTGCTTTAAGCAACATTTGCACTTGCAGACTGAAGTTAAGCACATGCTTAAGTAGTAAGCTGAACAAGGATGGACTTGGGCGCATATTCAAGTTCTTTGATGAACAGTTTCTTATTAGTGGGTTTAATTTTATAGAACCAGAAGTACCGGAGTGAGTGCCTGGGATATAAGTAGAGAGCATCTTCACTGACCAAGCTCAGGTGGTGGGTGGAAAAAGTTGCAGGTTGGCACTAAAGTGCATTCCAGAACAAAATTATCTCTGCTGCGTATTATATACATTTCAAAACATGAGCAACCTGTTAATAACAAGACGAGACATCAAGACATGTCCAAAGAAGAGCAATGAAGCCAGTGGAAGGCCTGGAGGTCAGGTCTTGTGAGGAGCAGCTGAAAGGACTGGGGTTGTTTCGTCTGGAAAAATGGTGGTTGAGGTGGGAACTTGTTCTTGTCTGAAACTACCTGAAAGAAGGTTGTAGAAAGGTGGGGGATCAGCCTCATTCTTCCAAGTCACGAGTGACAGGATGAGTGAACATGACCTCAAGTTGTGCCAGAGGAGGTTTAGATTGGACATTAGGAGAAATTTCTTCACCAAAGGAATGAATGCATTGGAACAGTCTGTCCAAGGAGGTGACAGAGTCGCCATCCCTGGAGGTGTTCAAAAAATGTGTAGATGTGGAATGATGTTTTAGTGGGCATGGTGATGTTGGGTTGATAGTTGGACCTGATCTTGGAGATCTCTTCCAGCCTCAACGATTCTATGATTCTGTGATATGTGCCAAAGATAACAAGTTAATCATTAAATTACTCCCATCTGTTTAAAATGTCAGACAAAGTAGCTGTCAAAATATTGAGAACGTTGCCTCAGGACTATAAAATCCACAGGGAAAACACTGTTCCAGCACTTAAAACAGCAATTTTCATGGTACTGAATTACCATAATTAGTTCTATATTGTTAAGCTTTAAAGGAATTCTGCAGACAAAGGAGCCAATTAAATGTGTCCAAGATGATGTACAGAATATTGAGCATCTGTTGTGTGATGAAAACAATCTATGGTAGAAACGAACCCCAACAACCTTAATATTCCTTTGAGTATCTCTAATACCAAGGATGACTGTTGTGATGCTTGGCTAACAGGTGTTTAACACAGTGAGAGCAGACTTGACAGCCACAGTGAGTTAGACAGAAGGTTAGACCTGCCACAGAGGACAGTGCTTTTCCTTCCCTCATAGTGGTTTCTCATTCAAGGAGATCAGAAAAGATGGGAAAGGGATTGTTGCTGACTTCCTTAAGATTCACCTTCTCACTTCAAACAGGGCAGCTGACAAGTCACCAACCTGTCCTGGTGAGCCTACAGTCTGCACTAGGAGGAGAAGAATGAAGAAGAGTAGAGGAGAACTATAAACATTTTCCATTTGGCCACTGAGCAAGACAGCTGGGGAAAAAATCACTGCAGAAAGCTGTGAAATTTTTTTCATCTCAGAATGACCATATTTGTCTTATTTGGGTCAACCGACTGGTGGAAACAAGGTCATCTGGACATCTGTGTCCCTTCCATGCAGGGAAAGGCATCAGCAGGGCCTGAAGGACCAGTCAATGGCATCTTCTCCTAGTTTCTTAATAAAATGTGCAAACCTGGAGTGTTTTCATCATTCATTTCATCATGTGTGGTTGTAGCGACGCTCCTTCAGCATTCACAAAGAAATTTAAGGGCCCTGCAAAAGTGTCCTGAACATCTAAGTTTCCTCCTAAGGTGATGGCTACTGAATGATGGAAAATGGAAAGATGCTTCCAAAAAAGGAAGAGGTAAGTCTAGAGTGATTTTCTGTATTGACATACCAAATGCCTTTATGTAGCTCCTACGGAGGTGACCGTTTTGTTCACAGCCTCAAGACTGAAAGTGCTTGGATAAACTCTACCAATAATTTTGATTGGTCAAATCAACAGTTTCTTCAGTGAGGAACATTCCTAGTGAGTTCCTTAAGACATTCTCACTCTCGTCAATGACATGGAGTAGACTGCGCTGCTTCGCTCTTTCTCTGGTGCCTGCTACAGCAGCACTACAACCCTCGACATTGTCCTGCTGTTTTGGAGACCCAGGTGGCACACTGCACTGTCACAGGCTGCAAACATGAACCCAAACTCATTCATCTTTCTTGGGAAACCACCAGGGTATGTGGGAGATTCCCAGCCATCCCAGTTCCTGTAGATACAATCATTCGTAACCACGACTTCTCAGCCCGTCTATGATACATAGGATCACAGGTTGTACTGGGCTGGAAGGGTCTTCCAAAGGTCATCTAGTTCAACCCCCAACATACCTCTGGACTAAAGAGTGGAGAGTTAGAACTGAGCCCCCTGTCCCTAGTGTGCAGCGCAGCCCTCAGAGCCCCTCAGCATCCCCACGGGCGGTCAGTGGTGTAGTGGGCAACACCAGCATGCCCCGGTCCTCCTGCTCTTCCAGAAGTACAAAGGCTTTTCAGTGGACACCTTCTTATCTCCCTGTGAGGCCGCGTGTCTGCGCACAGGGTGGTGGTTCCCCTTCATCCTTGTGCTGCACTGCAGAATGCGGATGAGATAACTGGTCCTGGGCAGCCCCAGGCAGCCTCACAGGTATTAAGCCCTCAGCCAACAGCTTTCCAAGCACTGAGAGCAGCTCTGTGATTATCAGCAATTACCTGCCCCTCTCTTGTTTGGTCACAAGATGTTTAATTAGAGAGATGAAGAGAGTTTCATTATATTCTCATTGCTGCCTTTCAAGGGTGAAGAATGGCAGAAATGCAACAAGCCACATTTCCTTGCAGCCAGGGTTAATTTGAAAGCTGGCCAGTGAGAGGATATTTTCCCTTAAACTGCCACATACTTGCAGCTACTGGAATGGAGGAGGCTGTAAAATATTTAACAGGCATAACAAAAGAACTTCACTTATCTCGAGTGAGAATTTGTTTGATAACATTAGAAAAATACCAGCAGGATCCTGCTGCTGCTGCCACCCAGCTGAGCAGGTTCCTTGGTGGTTATAAGACACTTACACATTAAATGCTCATTTACTCACTACCCCTGAGTACTACCTGCGACAACACCCCGGAGGTGTTTGCTGCTTTACTTGATAAAACTAAGAGACAAAGACTGATCTTGAGCTCTCTCAAAGCCACGTGTGTGACCACGTTCCTGGTAGAAACCAACCTGACCATTACTATGGGCAACAGACACAACTGGTGGAAGAGTAAGTGGAGAACGAATGGAATTGCACCAGATTGCTTAGCGAAGCTTGGAAGTATTTTATAAGCATCTTCTTGCTTCATAGAAAGAGGAAGCAAACACTGGAAGCTCTTAAAACCATGTTCTGTTAGAGGTTGTTTCGAGCACTTCTAAAGCTGTCACAGAATAGGACTTTAAACAAGGCTGAGAAGATCATTCCTGACCTTTGGATATCATCAACATTTACACAAGTCACGAATGATTCACAACAACTGGATGAATCCATGAAAGGGGATCCCTGCACTGTGGCTTCCAGGACAAGTACTTCAGCAAACCTCCTGGGCAAGTGAAATCTCTAATAAGGAAGTGGGCAATCACCTTCGTGTCCACTAGCAGCATGGAGAAGTGGGAGGCAGAAGCCAGGTACTGGTGCTGAGTGCACAGACTGGCTGTTCCCCATCCACATCCTTTTTTTGGACCAATACACTGTTGTTTTCCTTTCCTTCCTTTCTTACTTTCCTTTCCTGCACCACTACCACTTCTCCTGTGAGGTCACATCCCTGGAGGTGTTTAAGGCCAGGCTGGATGGGACTCTGGCCAGCCTGATCTAGGGTGCCCATGGTAGGGGGGTTGGAACTGGATGATCCTGTGGTCTCTTCTAACCCAGACTGACTGTATGACTTGATCTAGGTGATCCTGCTGGGGCAGAGGGGTTGGACTGGATGATCTTTTGAGGTCCCTTCCAATCCCTAATGAGTCCAAGCTGCAGTTTTTTTACTTACTCAGCTATTTTAGCAGAAACAAGTTGAGCAGCAACAGCACTGTGGTGCTACCAGGCACATTGCCTGCTAAATATCCTCAGACTCACCTGTGCTGAGCCTAACTGTTGCTTAGGCAGCAATTAATACTCCTTGTGTCTGAGATAAACTCTACCTCCAAGTAGTCTTGTGCATAACCCTAATTTCACATTTGTTTTGATTGGGCTTGGAGAGCTCAAGCCTTGTTTTCCTTCTTACCTGTCAGCACAGAAAACAAATAGTGTGTTTTCTACTGGCAGGTGTTTGCTATCGGAGGTTTTTTGCAGTTTTATGGGGGACAAGGCAGGAAAATCCTGGGAGCTGGCTCAGTCTTATGGGGAAGATACCTGCTTCTGAGGCAGAAGCGAGATGCTCCACACAGTGCCCTGAAGAGCCATACCTGGCTTTATCTCCATCTTTTTGCACTGTTATGGGTAACTGATCACAACTTAAATACTTATCTTCATAAAAGCATGTACCCTTCCACAAGATACAGTAAGATAGAAGTGGATTCCTAGGCTGGCACAAACAAGCAGATGCTCCTTTTGAACATGCATGGGGAAACGAAATGTTCTCACAATCCTACAGGACCTCCAAGAGAGATTGAGGTGTTTGGGTTTTTTTTTCCTCCTGAAGCAGCTAACGCCTCTCAGTGTTGACTTCTCTGGTTATACAAGAAGTTATTGTGGCTGATGGAATCCAAGCCCTCTGCAGCACATGGACAGGTTGCTTTTTTCACTCAATGGAGCTCTTCCAAGGGGTGCAGGAACCAAGGCATCATCAATGGAAATGAAACCACTCTTCTTGCAATTGCTTCCTATTGATGAGCTATGACCTGACAAACCTGATTGCAGATCTTGGCTGCAGCAAGAACCTCCTCAGCCCAACCTTGGAGACAGGGACAGTGCCCTGCTCACCCTCCTTTGTACCCTGTTCCATGAGACCCTGTGGAAACACCACCCAAGCTGGCTTTTCATAGAGATCATTTACTTGCTTTAAATGTCAGCGGGACTGTTTTTCTCCCTCTCTGCTTCCCCTCCTCCTCCCCAGTCCTCACCTAGCAAGGCAGACAAAATGCCAAGAAGAGATGTCACTCCAGCAAGCTAAGTTTGCTTTGGGGCATGAGTTGCACTTTGATAGTGGTATTTCTTCTGTGGGTGGTCACATTCCCCTGCAACCTCCCCTGTTCGGCCCTAACCATTATCTCGTGCAAAGATAAGGTTCATTAGTAGCTTCTCTAAGCCATGGACACTGCAGAGCTCATGAAGCAGCATGTTCATTTGCAGTAATGCTAATTACTGATTGCTGCTTTCATGCATCTTCTAGATTACCTACAGAAGTTCAGCACAATATGTCTTTAAAAAATAACCTGAAAAGAAAAACAACAATGCAACGGATGAAAAGGGGAGTGCTACAGACACGTACGAGCTGCAAACATGAAGTCCTTAAATAGTGAACAAAGTCTTTTGCATGCAGAAAATCTTGCATTTTCAGGATGCTTTACTGCTTTGGGGATAGGCTCTTGTGTGTGCCTGTCGCACACCCACTGGTCCAGAATTGTTTCTCCTGGCTCTTGTCAGTGGCAGCTTCTGACCAGCCAAACCCCTGGCTGAGCCACGTGACTCGATGCTCTGTAGGCACAGCAAAACAATGAGTGGACCTCAAATTGTGCAGGCAGGTTTCCTCCCCCAGGTAGCACTCAACTCATTACAGATAAGGAAGAAGGGAACAATAACTGAAGTGCTCAAATGTAAAAAACACCCACATTTCTACCTTTACTGTCATAGGTTTTGCTGCTAAGGCAAGGTCCNGCCCACAACTGGACACAGTACTCCAGATGTGGTCTGACCAGTGCAGAATAGAGGGGGAGAAGAACCTCTCTTGATCTACTAACCACCTTCTTTCTGATCCACCCCAGGATGCTGTTGGCTCTCTTGGCCACAAGACCACACTCCTGGCTCGTGGTCATCCTGCTGTCCACCAGGACCCTCAGGCCCCTTTCTTCTAAACTAGTCCCTCCAACCTATACTGATACCTGGGGTTGTTCTTGCCCAGATACAAGACTCTGCACTTACCCTTGTTCTACTTCATTAAATGTCTCCCTCCCCAGCTCTCCAGCCTGTCCAGGTCTCGCTGAATGGCAGCACAGTCTGCAGGGGTGTCAGTGACACCACCCAGCTTTGTGTCATCAGCAAACTTGCTGACAGTGCATGCCAATCCCTCATCCAGGTCATCAATGAATAGACTGGGGTGTCGGCGACACCGCTCTCCTGATGTGAAGCCAGATTTGTTGACATTCATTGACCTTGCTGGAGGGAGTGGGTTGCAAGGACACCAATGAGAATCATTTTTTTTTTCTATGAGGCTTAAAAAGTTCACCAGATGCTGCAAATCCAAATTCCATCAACACTGACTTGGCCTGATAGGAGAAAACTCACACTTTGTGCCTTTACTGATTCCCCAACTAGGAGGCCATATAGCACTGACTTCCAAGCACCATCTTCTCTTATTCTCCTAACCATTTGCACAACGAGTGATGTCTGTGGGATGGAGAGCAGATTCCAGTTCATTCTTTCCAAAGCAAGTAGTCTGGTCGTAAACCTTTCACATTTTAGCAAAGACTCTGGGGATCTGTACATGACTTGTGCATGTATACCTTCACAAATACAAACAGGGGCACGTTTATAGGCTTAACTGGCTAGTCAATCATACTGGAAATAAGGGTGTCAAGTCAAAAATGACAGCTGGCAAAGCTGGTAGAAACCATTTTGCTTTATGTTCACGGACATGCTTATGAGTAGAGTGCGCAGAAGAAAGTCTCCTTGAACCACTGCTGGCACTAGGATAGACTTATCTTGTTCTCCAGAGGAACAACAGTCCTCTCCCCTTCTTGTTTTACAACCAGCAGTACATCGCCCTATCTGCGGTTGTAATCCATCCTCTAAAAAGTGAACCTGAGACAATCAACAGTAGAGCTGACTTATCTGCAAACTCTGACAAGAATCAGCTTCTCCACATGCCCGTGTGGAACACAAACTTCGTGAAGCATGCTCACAGGAGAGACGTGCTGCAAGTCCTTCCAAAACAATGAGGCTCTTCTTTCCCTGAAATCAAAGCGAGATGAGTGTCTAAACACCCCGGAATGCTGAAGTACATCCATCACTGAGTCATTGCAGAGGACAACACCCCGGCCCTATCCTCAGGTGTGAAAAAAGCAGGGACCTGGCTCAGAAAGAGATGTGGCTGTTTCATGCCATTATATACATATATATAAAATATATATATATATAAATGGTTTTTTATATATTTATATATATATATAAATGGATATATATAAATAGATATATATATAAATGGATATATGTATATATAAATGGATTGAGATTATATATATATATGTCTATAAGGGGAGGTGTATAAAGGGAGATGTGTACATCTCCCTTTTCCACAGGGGATTGCAAAAGAGATAGGAGATAGGAAAGCTCAATCCATCCAGAGCTGTCACTGCAATCCAGACTGGCACATCCTGTGGTCCCTTCTAACCCTGACTGACTGTATGACTTGGTCTGGGTGATCCTGCTGTGGCAGGGGGATTGGACTGGATGATCTCTTGAGGTCCCTTCCAATCCCTGATGATGCTGTGATTCTATGAAATGCTATAGAATTGGCAATAGAAAGGCTCTGTGAGGCAAGCTTTCATGGTAAAAAAGATAAAAGGAGAGAAGATAATGATGCTAAACATGAATGTGTGCAGCTGTAAGTTGACTGTGTCTATGTCTTTGATATGCAAGCTTTGCTTCTTTCATATCTGACAGCTAAAGGCAGCATGTTTTGGTCATCACTGTTATTTTACAGTGCTGTAGCCAAACAGGGAGGGAGAATAGCACAGGAATCCCAACTGAGCAAAACACTGCAGTTCCTCTGGCCCCTCCTCACCCAATTGCCACCCCATAAGCCATTCAGGTCCCCTTCAGGAAATGCAAACCGTTTCACCACCCAGGAGCTGAAGTGATTCAGATGCTGGAAGTACTGCCCAGAGGAACTTTAAGCTAGAAGGCTGCAAAGACACTTAAATGCTGTGTGACTTTCACATACGTGTGGCTTTTCAAAAGAAAAGACTGTCACCAGATGCAGACAGAAAATCTTGCTCCTAGTGTCCTCTGCTGCTGACTTTCCCTGTTGCCTGTTCTACCCCACACGTTAAGCAACTGTGCTGCAGCCAGCCTGGCATGCCAGAGTATAACCTCTGGAGCATCCTTCTTCTGCACCCCTTTGGAGAACTGTGACTTGGTCTAGGTGATCCTGCTGTGGCAAGGGATTGAACTGGATGATCTTTTGAGGTCCCTTCCAATCCCTAATGATTCTATAGCTCCTCATGAGAATGTCCCATCCTCCAGATGTAAATAACCAAAACCAAACCTACAGAAGTCCCTCAAGTGTTGCACACATGTCCCGGTCAATGGCCGTTTAGCCTGCTGACAGAAATGTCACCTCAGGGATTTGACCTGACACCTTGTTTAAGCTGCAAGCAGTTCAAAGCGTAGCTGTGTTCTGGCTGAAAAGAAAAGCAAGAAGGGAGAGGAAAGTTTAGTCACCTCACGGTGAAATGTGGTTGCCCCACTAGGAAGAAACTCATGGGCTTTTGCACTGCACCAGTTAGCAGCTCACCAGTTCCTGAACTCCCTCTTGGCCAGGGCCCAGGGCTGACACCAGGTGGACACTTTTCAGCCTTTTCAAAGCAAATTGCACCGCAGGAGGCTGACACTCGTTGTGCTAATGAGGAAAATCTGAGACCAGGCCATGCCATCATATAATGCACCAGCACAGAGGTACGTCTGACACAGCCCTGCAGTACTTAGCTCCTGGCTTGGGGTGGCAGATCGTGGAATCATTAGCACTGGAAGACATCTACAAGATCATCGAGTCCAGCCATCAAACCAACACCACTATGACCACTAAACCATATTTTCTAGTGCCACATTTACATGTTTTTTACACACCTCCAGGCGTGGTGACAAAATGCACAGCTGCTGCTTCTACAGGCATTGGCAATACACACACTGATGACACCCATTCTCAAAGTGCCGGGGTTGCTGGTGATACTGGTGTTGCTCTATCCATTAGCAAGCAGTGCCTTCTTTTCAGCCCCCAGTTGGAGGGTAAGTTCTGGTCCACAGTGTAAAGTGATTTGAACTGAAAGCTGCCAGTCATGCAACGGACATGGTTACGAGTCAGCAACCAAACAGTTCCCCAGACTTGTTTTTTACTTTAATACCAAAAGAACAGCAGGAAATCCAGGTCGTGCCCCCAGTTGTCTGCAGAAAGAGGGATAATCATTCCATGATTCTACGAA
This sequence comes from Rhinopomastus cyanomelas, assembly GCA_013400115.1. Classification (NCBI taxonomy): domain Eukaryota; kingdom Metazoa; phylum Chordata; class Aves; order Bucerotiformes; family Rhinopomastidae; genus Rhinopomastus; species Rhinopomastus cyanomelas. Next base: position 460,340 of record VXBP01008419.1, on the reverse strand, counting down.
CACATCATATTTCCAAAGGGCTGCTAGGAAATGACAGTTTCACCTGGATGTGTGAGATCAGCTTTCATCAGCTCCTGGTCTGAAAAGAAGAGGGCTCTTATGGTAGGAGCAGAGGTCAGCACTTACGAGGTCTGCTCTCAGCCCCATAACAGGAAGGTATGTGAACTTCAGCACGAGCCTCAGAATCCTAGGGCTCCATTCCTCCCTCTCCATTGAAAAGTAAAGCTCACTGTCACCATTTCACTCTAATACCCTGTGAAATGCTGTTGCACCCTGTTACTCTGCCGAGTAGCTCCAACAGGGAGGTGCAAATTGCACCTTTGACGTTATGAAACGGGGCATTAATTTTCTCTTGAGTGGCCAATGCAGAAGTGAGAGTGAGTTCAGTGCAATAAATGTGGTGAAGAGCTGAATCTGAGAAGCACTCTCTCAGTGCTTTGTGGGCTGCCTGACCTTCAGCCAAAACCACGACATTCTTCATAGTCCAACCAATACCTTTGGAAAAAACAGGGGAGCCATGCAAAGTACCACAGTTAGATGTGCCAGGTATGAGACAAGAAGAAAGCCATGCACGTTTCAGGACACAGGAGGGTTTGTTACCACCTTCTTTGCTAGTGATGATAAAGCCTTCCATTTATCAAGCACTGGAATACCTGCCAAGCATGAGAAGCCACTGTGACTCCTCCTCAGTGCTGCAGTCCTGCTGTACAGCTCCATATAGGTCACTGTTGTTGCATTTAGAGCTCTTTCATATAGAATCATAGAGTCATTGGGGATTGGAAGGGAACTCAAGAGATCATCTAGTCCAATCCCCCTGACACAGCAGGATCACCTACAAAAAGTCACACATCCAGGTGGGTCTTCAACATCTCCAGAGAAGGAGACTCCACAACCACCCTAGGCAGCCTGTTCCAGTGCTCCATCACCCTCACTGGGAACAAGTTCCTTCTTATATTTATGCAGAACCTCCTATGTTCCAGCTGACACCTGTTGCTCCTTGTCCTATTACTAGATGACACTGTGAAGAGCCTGGATCCATCCTCCTGACACCCACCCTTCAAATATTTACAGACATTAACAAGGTCACCCCTCAGCCTTTCTTTTAGTATAAAAGAGACATGAGATGTCTCTGATGACTAACCACCAAGACAACCCTAGGAGGCAGGGAGAAGTGGAAATGGGCTGAGAAACTATACTACGTAAAGTCCTGTGGAGTGTCTGGGCTGTGGAGCTGAGCTGCCCTCAACTGCCATCTGCCTCCTAAGACTCCACTTCTGTTCCCTCAGACCACACTAACAGGACACCTTGCCTCTGCTATCTGGGCAGAGAAAGGTTCAAGCTCGAGGGCAATCCTATCAATGATTTTTGCCTAGAAATGAACTTCCAGACAAAGCTGGTGTGTTTTCACACAGACATGCCTTCTCCACAAAGTGGGTTAACACTAAGATAGCAAAATTTGCCAGTGGGAACCAGTGGTTTAGTACCACTAACACCAGTTACTGCAGGGAAATTTATAGCAGTCTGGTGCAAGCAGATTAATGGGAACGTGAAGTTCACCAATGACAAGTGCAGGTAGTGCCTCCATTACTCATACGTCCTGTGTGACCTACTCCAGGTGATCCTGCTGTGGCAGGGGGTTGGACTAGATGATGTCTCTAGGTCCCTTCCAACTCCTAACATTCTGGGAAAGAACAAACCCAAGAGACATTGGGTTGCAGAGCTTCCCATATCTTAGAAATGATTGTGAGAAGAGATGTGACTGTTGTGAGCACCAGGGCTTCCTGCTGCTTGCTCCTGTTGTGTTGGGGCTCTGGCAGTCACGAGCATTCCTTGCAAATGCACAGGTTGTGTCAAGACCCACACCTGGCTTGTGTCATCCACGTCTCCTCCTAAAGGGAAAAAAACCCTACAGGGCTTGAAATATTGATTTACCTCTCAGCCCAAAGGGGAAACTGTTCACTGGGTTGGCTAACATACCCTTATCTCTGAAGAAAAGCAAGTAACAGATCTTGGTGAGGGTGTGGGGTTCAGAGAAGTGAAAGACAAGCAGCAGAGGAGTTTCTGTAGAGAGTCTGGAAAGTGTAGGGTTGCTTCTATTGTAAGCACAGAGAATAAGTGGGGATGGGACAGCAGCATTCCTCCAAAGACAGCGAGGGGGAAGCGAGCAACTCTCACATGGTTTGCAGCTCTTCAGGGAAAAAACCTCATTTAGTGAAATTGAAGATTAAAAAAGGGCCATTTCTTCATATATAATTATCCTGGAAGATAAGTTGTGACCACTTACTGAGAGGCCATCTAACCAGGATTCAAATGTGATAAAGATGAGGGTTTGCAGATGCCCAGCTTGTTTCTAAGTGGATAGAAGTCACTGTATTTCCAAACATAAAGCTGGAAGAAATAATCCATTGATGAGGTTTTTTTTCCCACTATCCTGAAAACAACATAGAATCATCAGGGATTGGATGGGACCTCAAAAGATCATCTAGTCCAATCTCCCTGCCACAGCAGGCTCACCTCACTGGAGAAGCAATGGAATCAGAATCACTCAGGGTTGGAAGGAACCATCACCCAGTTCCAACACCCCCAGCACAGGCAGGGACACCCCACCCTAGACCAGGCTGGCCAGAGCCCCATCCAGCCTGGCCTTAAACACGTCCAGGGATGGGGCCCCAACCACCTCGCTGGACAACCCATTCCAGGCTCTCATGAATGGATCAATAGGTCAAACAACATACTGGGCAGAGGTACTGGACATTACAGATGATGATGATGATGAAGACACGATTGTAAAGAATGAACTTTCAAACACACAGCCCAGTCTGCTGTTCACAACGTCACTCGACCAGAGAACTCAAGGTACAGGATACAGGTAAGAGAATTTAAGGTGCATTTCACAAGTGTCTGAGCAGGCACAGCTGGTCCTCTCCCACTGTTGTACTCTGTCCTTCTGTAATACAGTTACCTGGGACTGATCCCACAGAGTTGCTGACTTTCTGTGGTGCCTTCATGAGTTTCCAGCACAAATAGGATGTCTCTTCAAGGATGACACTTGTTAGCATCTGTGATTCTAAGCACAAAGAAAGCAAAGTGCACTTGACCTGCCTTTAACTACCCAGCAGACCTCTGGATGTCTTTGATTTACTCTCCCACACCCACACATCAGGCCTCTGGAAATGGGGGAGTTGCTAAAGGCACCCGAAAAGCAGCAATTGCTGTAAAGGAAGAAACGAAGCAGACCCAGTGTTTGTGTGCAAGGGAAGCACTGACAGGACAACTAGTGAGGCTACCTTCAGAACAGCTGCTGTTGCAGTGATAGAAGGAGACACCCCCTAATGTGCACACACATCCACATTTCTAGGGATGGAGCCCCACAGACTATGGAGGTCTGTGTTGTGCCAGCTGTTCCAGTCAGGAAGCCTTTTGGGTGCCCTTCCCCTGTCCAGAGAGCAGAGAGAGCTTGACAACACTATGTACAGTGAGTTGTGTATGTGCCTTCCAGTGACAGAGCTGCTGCAGGAGAAGAACCTCCTTCCTTGTCCTTCTAAACCAGCAGCAGAGCTCACTGCAAGATGCTCTGATGGAAAGGAAGAACTGCCTTTGTGTGATGGTGTAGCCTTGGGTTAAAATGTTCTTATCCTCACTGAGACCTTCTTGTTTGACATCCTCGGACAGTGCAGATTGTTCTTTGCAACCCCCAAGACAAACATGAGGAGGAGGTCCTTGCCTAGGCTTGGAGAGCTTTCCTTTCAGCGCAATGGAGCGGTAGTGGGTTTGTCCCTGGTAGGGGTGGCTCCCCAGTGGGACCTGCTCTGAAGTTAGGGCTGACCCATGGTGGAAACTGCTAGCAAAGCCTCTTCCAGCAGAGAACTAATTTAGTCTCTTGTACAGCTGATGAATGAAGAATTTTCTCTTGGGACTAAATTACAGCCCTTGTCAGGGTTGCTCTTTTGTAGATGTAATTGTCCAGCAGGGCTGGAACACACAGCCATGACCTAGAACAGTATTTGCTGTGAACAGCTGCCACACACCCTGCTCTCCCTGCCGACACACACACGTGGCCCACTGGACACAACTCACCTTGCATTGTTAGATCCTCACGGAGGTCCTTAATTAACCCACAAGAGCAGCTTTGCCCTCCTTCCCTGCATCCCCCTGGACGAAGCGGGGGGTCTGAACGTGCCTTAAAAGAGACTCTGATGATTACAACCCCATGTCAGTCTTTTTCACCTTTGGCTTGAGGACAGACCTGTGATCCTCCTTGGGCTTTCTCAGCTGTTGGAAGCTGTGTAAACACAGAGGGTGTCAGTAAAGCTCTGTTGACCCTAACGGCTGCTGAGTGCACAGCAATTATGTTCAAACTCCCAGATCTCACCAAGCTGCAGTTTCACTTGTTGTGAGGTCATCAACAATGAGGTCTAAAAGCCAAGGTAGGAATATTCTAGCTACTCATCACCTAACAAAGAAATGGCTGCGTGGGACAATTTGAAGGAGTTATCGAACAGTCCAATAATTGCTTTGGGATTTAATCCCAGGATGCTGTCTCAGATTATCTCAGATGCCAAGAGCATCCTGGGGTGGATCAGAAGTGGGGTGGTTAGCAGATCAAGAGAGGGTGTTCTCTGCCTCTACTCTGCCCTGGTGACACCACATCTGGAGTATTGTGTCCAGTTCTGGGCTCCTCGGTTCAAGAGGGATGTGGAGCTGCTGGAGAGGGTCCAGCGTAGGGCAAGGAGGATGATGAAGGAGGTGGAGCACCTCCCTTATGAGGAGAGGCTGAGGGAGCTGGGTGTCTTTAGCTTGGAGAAGAGGAGACTGAGCTGTGACCTCATTAATGTCTACAAATATGTGAAGGGTGGGTGTCAGGAGGATGGAGCCAGGCTCTGCTTAATGGCATCTAGTGATAGCACAAGGGGCAATGGTTGTAAGATGGAACATGGGAGGTTCCACATCAATATGAGAAGGAACTTGTTCCCAGTGAGGGTGACAGAGCACTGGAACAGGCTGCCCAGGGGGGTTGTGGAGTCTCCTTCACTGGAGATGTTTAAGACCCACCTGGATGTGTTTGTGTGTGACTTGGTCTAGGTGATCCTGCTGTGTCAGGGGGATTGGACTGGGTAATCTTTCGAGGTCCCTTCCAATCCCTAATGATTCTGTGATTAAGACACTGACTATTTTAATACGGAACAGTAGATCTGAATGCTAAGGGAACATAGAATCATTCAGGTTGGCCAAGACCCTTCAGATCATCGAGTCCAGCCATTAACCCTGCTCCACCAAGTTCACCACTGGACCACATCTTTAAGCACCACATCTACAACAGAGCCCACGGACTCACTTGGGAGTCACTCTGCTAATCGTGCAACATAAATCTCCAGGGTGTGGAAGCAACCCCAGACGTGGGGCTGTGTGTTATGATAACTCACTCACACTCATGCCTTTCCTCTACACAAATCTGCCTCTGTGAAGCCTGCACAATCGAAAGTCCTGCAGGTCAGGAGCTGGACCCATGTTGTATGACTGATGATGACCAAATAGCTTGAAATGATTTTCAAACATAGTATTGGTGTGGAGCCTAAACAAAACGAGGAGCTGCTGCCAGCAAGTTACATGATTTTTAGAATATCATAAAGGACCTCAGAGGAGAAAATGTTGCAGGAGGAATCTGAGCTTGTTTGCACACAGGGGTAGCACAAGTCTCTTGTTTTATAGCCTTGCTGATGATACCTGGCACTTGACACTATTCAGATGTAAGCCCCACCTGCAAGATGGGGGTGCATTGGCCCACAGTTCTGGTTCAGGTCACACTCTTGGGCCAGAATGGTGAGCACCAGTGCAAGGAGAACCTGCCCCAGAAAGACGCTGAGCAGAGACCCTCCTGCTGTCTAGTGGTCTTTCCTTTGGGTGGAATCACAGCCCAGCAGGTTGTGGCTGGATATGCACAGAGGTGGTACCATTTGCTTCCTCTGCTGAAGTTCTCAAGTTCCTTCTGTGCTTCAGATGGAAACCATAACATTCTCATGTGGCTGCTCAGCAGCTCTGGCTGCTGGTCCTGGAAACGCTGTTCCTTGGAGAAGCCTCATTTCCCCCCATCACCTTCAGCCTTACAAGGGCTCCAGAGAGGAGAGGTAGCCCTGTTTGTGGACAGGCAGTAGAAATGGTGCCATCTACTGACAAGTAGCCACACGTAGCCTTCCAGAGAGGCAACGAGCTACTGTGACTGGACTCGTGAAATGCCATCACAACCCACACCTTCATATTCTGAGATGAGAGGGTGGGAGCTCAAATGTTGCACCCACTCCTGAGCCTGAGCAACACAGAATCGTTAGGGATTGGAAGGGACCTCGAAAGATCATCTAGTCCAATCCCCCTGCCACAGAAGGATCACCTAGACGTGTGTCAGTGCGGCCAGATCCCTGCAAGACAGTGCCAGAGTCCTGCTTGCAAACCTCCAGGCACAAATCTTCTACCAGCAGATTGCCATTGTCTCAGATTCACCTGCGATCCAAAGCCACCTCTCCAGACTTCACATTGTGGCTCACTGAAACATCTGCCCACCTAAGGCACAAGTCAAGATCCCACTTTCCTAGTGACTGGCCAAACAGCAAAACCAAAGGGCATCAGTCTTGTCAGAACATTTTTTGTTGGTACAAGATTATGAGAGAACCTTTAGTTCTGGACCAGCTAGCACAACTGCATCCACAGGTGCCCATCAGCAGCCAGCCAACCCAGCCCAGCAGCCTTGTGCCAAGCCCTGGCACTTGCAAAGACCCAGTCACACAGCTAGAGCTACAGCACCTTGGTTGGGAATGAGATGCACCTCCTGTTCAGCCTCCTGCCCCTGACATTCATCCTTTCAGAATGCCTTTGTTCCTAGGCCCCCAGGAGATACCTGCTTGCTGTGAGGACCACCCAGCTGACCTCCTTGAAATAAAATGCTCCAAACAGTGCATGATGTCACTTAAATTGGACACTGATTTCTAAATATTGGCTCCTGCTGTGATTCTTGTACTCAGGTGCCAAAACAGATGGGGAACAGCTGCTCACAGCCAGGTAGAGGAAAGAGCAGTCAGGGGCATGGCTGCTGATGGCAAAGCATCCCCATTTCTCACGTAGTTGCTTTACCAGCACCTCTCTCTCATCTTATTTTCCCACAGCTCCTCTGGTAGGACGTGTTGGTGGTCAGGTATGGAATAAACCTTGGCTAGACTTGTGGGTCCTCATTGCTTCTCCACATCATGCACACAGAGCAGTTTCCCACAGCAGCTCCTGGTGACCACAGCCCCAAGATCAGCAGAAATCACAACACTCACCACAATGTCAGAAGCACTGTCACAGAACTACACACAATATTAGGGATTGGAAGGGACCTCGAAAGATCATCCAGTCCAATCCCCCTGACACAGCAGGATCACCTAGATCAAGTCACACAGGAACACATCCAGGTGGGTTTTAAACGTCTCCAGAGAAGGAGACTCCACAACTCCCCTGAGCAGTCCCTTCCAGTTCTCTGTCACCCTCACTGGGAAGAAGTTCCTTCTCAGGTTGATGTGGAACCTCCTGTGTTCCAGCTGACACCCATTGCCCCTTGTCCTATCACTAGATGACACTGAGCAGAGCCTGGCTCCATCCTCCTGACAGCCACCCTCCAAATATTTATAGACATTAATGAGGTCACAGCTCAGTCTCCTCTTCTCCAAGCTGAAAAGACCCAGCTCCCTCAGCCTTTCCTCATAAGGGAGGTGCTCCACCTCCTTCATCATCCTTGTTGCTTTACGCTGGACNTTGAACAGGACTGGTCCAGCACCGACCCCTGGGGCACTCCACTAGATACAGGCCTCCAACTAGACTCCGTCCCATTGACCAGTAGTCTCTGGCTTCTATCCTGCAGCCACTTCACAATCTGCCTCACTACCTGATCATCCAGCCCACACTGCCTCAGTCTGGCTGCGAGGATGCTGTGGCAGACTGTGTCAAATGCCTTGCTGAAGTCAAGACAGACCTCATCCATCGCTCTGACTGGACCACAGCAGCTACAAACCCTAAGTCCTCTGTCAATAATACGGGAAAACCCACTGCATTGCTTTAACTCCTCCTGCAGAAAACAGCCTCATCTCCTACTGAAAAAGAGTAGTTTTGGTGAAGGTGAGGATGCTCCCTCGATCTTCCTCCTGCCTGCATCCTGCCTGCACAGCATGCCTCCCTGCTCTCCATATCAGAGAGGATGTCACCTCTGGATGCCTCAGAGACAAGGAGCACGTGTCCCCCTCAGCACTCCCACGCGGGACAACAGCAAGGAATTGCTCAGGGTGCTCAGACTGCCTCTTTGTGTGTAAGGAAGGACAGGCCATGGTGTTCCCAGTTCTCAGGGCTGTACCATGAACTCCAGAGAGTGGTTGATGTTCTCCTTCAAGAAGGGTAGAGTGAGCTTCTCCTGAATGTTGCTGCTTTTTCCCACACACATTTTTTCCTGTAGCCTTGGTGTGACTCAAAGCTACTTTAACAGCTCAGAAACCAAGTCAGTGATAAACTTACTTGAACATAGGGTTATTTTTGTTTAATTCCACATTTTTAGGGGAGCCTCAGAGACGACACATGCCTGTTAACAACACAGGCGATCCCCCTTGAAGGGTTTGAGAGCAGCTTTGATTCTTTCCACTAATGGCCTCTTAAGAGCTACACCCTGCAGCTGCCACAGCTCTTGCAGGCATCAACCCTGACATTGAGCATTTAGCACTGAGTTATTTAAAGGGGGTTTGTTCATGCTCTTCCACATCAGTCTCAGTTAATAATTCTCTGGTGTTTTTATCTCCATTTTTATCTGCTGTAAACCTCGCAGAGCTCGCTGGATTTCTCCAGCCAGCAGTGCTGCTATCAGTGCCAAATATTTCAAGCTGTCAGGATATTACTGAACCAAAATTCCTTGAAGCTACTGGTAGCCTGAAGGTGAAGCAGTTTATTGCATTGGGGTTAATGACTCCCATCGCCCTCCATTAGGTTATTAGTGGTGGCCACTTGCTTGCACAGTCCACCCTGGAGCATCTCCACCTTCCAGCTCCTAGCCAGGGACAAGAGCTGCTGTGACTTGCTGCCCTGTTCCAGGTTCCTCAGGGTTTTCCTGAAAATGTGATCTGTGTGGTGTTTTTTCATCACTCTCAGCTAGTGTCTAGTAGGGGAAGGGGTGGGGTCAGGTCTTTTTTTGGTGTATTTTTCCTTTGGTTTTAGAGTTTATTTAAACTGACTCACATTTAATTGTCCTAAGTTAAACAGATGAATCACCCAGTGGGGGAATACACCTTCAAAGGTCAGGGTTCACAGCAACATTCTCTCCCTCTCTTTCCCTCTCCTGCCTTCTCTTTCCCTCTCCTTCCCTCTCTTTCCCTCCCCTTCCCTCTCTCCCTCTAAAACAAGGACAACTGCATTGATTGGAATATAAAACAGTTTTGGAGACTTCAGCAGGCAGTGACTTAGATGTTTTAGTTACCTGAACTTTCTACTTTCCTACAAGTGAGGCTCTGGATAAACACCAGCAGTTGACTGCAGCATGTTAACAGATTCTCTCTTGTTTTCCTGCCACTGGAATTAGCTGGCTGGCTGCAGGGACAGTCTTGATAACTCCTAAATCTAGACCTTCCCACCAAGCACGTTGTGGGGCCCCTCCTTTTTTTGTAACCTTAAAAAAAATAGAAAAGAAAAGAACCACAAATAAAAGTTTGCTTCTGGAAAGTGAACTGTGACCCCTCAAAATCCCTGGACAACTTGCTGCTTGATTTTTTGCTCCTGTTAGAATGCTCCTCCATTTACAGGAACGGGCTGCTATTTCCGACCTCGCTGGTCTGTGTGGGATGTGTCTCCAGCTCTTTGTTGATAGTGTTGGCTACAAGTTGCTGGCTGGCATGGTGTGAGGTTGTCAGAAAACAGGTCATGCTTTTGTATTTCCCAGTACTTTGACTTTGATCTGGTTTTCAGGCTTGGAACTTGCTGGAGTCTATCTCAGGTCATGCTAGCAGCACCTGCATCCCTGCAAGAAATACCTTGCTCAGCTCAAATCTGTGGTTGTGCCCTTCCCTCCTGTCGGTAGCGGAGAGAAGAAAACACCAGCAAAGTTCTGTAGAACCATGGGGCTGTGGAAATGGTTATGGAAAGACTGATGAAGAAAAGAGAGGGTTGTTTCAGTGATTCCAGCTCCTTCTGGCTCTTCATACCTTCCTTCCCACCAGATTAGGCAGCACTAGTACTACTGTATCCTCTGATCAGGGGTTTATAAGTGGAAATGCTAAACTGACCTCTTCTGAGCCCATCCGCTCCAGGATGCAGGACAAGACTCTCTGGAGGTGCTCACTAGATCATGCCTTCACCATCTCTCTGCAGACAAAGCTGGGAGACATCCTCCTTCTTCTTGTGCCTCTCCAAAAGAGAGGTCCTGCTTGAGGAACGGAGGTGCATGTCTCCACCAGCAGGGACAGAGAGCTGGATACCACAGGGGTTTTCTACAAACTCCTGATTAGCTCTGCACTTCCTTCTCCTTTCTGTAAAACATGAGAGGTCACAACTTTCCTTTGGGATCCCTCCGAGACACTCCACCAGCAGGGTTGTGCTTTGATGTACAGGGCTGTACCTTCCTCCATGCAAAAAGTGTAGGGAAATAGTAACTTTTCCATCACGTTTCTCTTGGTATTCACGCAAGTTTCAAACGTAGGAAACAAAAGTGAACAAGTCTGTATTTCTAAATCACACACAAAAAGTTTGCTTACGTGTAAAATCACTCCTCAGAATTCTCACTAGGAGATGATGAAGGAGGTGGAGCACCTCCCTTATGAGGAGAGGCTGAAGGAGCTGGGTCTCTTGAGCTTGGAGGAGACTGAGGGGTGACCTCATTAATGTCTATAAATATTTGAAGGGTGGGTGTCAGGAGGATAGAGCCAGGCTCTTCTCAGTGTCATCTAGTGATAGGATGAGGGGCAGTGGCTGTAAGCTGGAACACAGAAGGTTCCACATCAATCTGAGAAGGAACTTCTTCCCAGTGAGGGTGGCAGAGCACTGGAACAGGCTGCCCAGGGTGGCTGTGGAGTCTCTTTCACTGGAGACATTTAAGACCCGCCTGGATGTGTTCCTGTGTGGCTTGGTCTAGGTGATCCTGCTGTGTCAGGGGGATTGGACTAGATGATCTTTCAAGGTCCCTTCTAATCCCTAATGTTCTGTGATTCTGTGATTTGATTTAGAAGTGATTTAGTCAAACCCAAGACCACTTAAATCAAACAAGATTTGTTTGTGAAGTCTCCAAGTATCCACAAATGGCCCCTGTTGGTGACAAAAGACACCTTTGGTGTGGTCCTGTGTGACTAATTCCCATGCTCTGCTCTTGCCCTGAATACCTGGAGAGCCAAACACTTTCAACAGTCTCATTCCAGAGCAGACAATTTTAAAAGCAAGTTTATAAATGCAGTGGCTGGGCCTGCAGTTTAAGGGAGCTAGGTTTGAAGACACGATACACTAATGGCCAGATATTCTCTTGTCCATTGTCTCCATCACTCCAGACAGCTAGGTTTGAGCAGTCTCAGTTGCCTACAGACACTGAAAGGTATAGGAAGTCACAGCTATATCTGCTTTGTCCACCGAGCAGTATTTAGTACTGAGTCCATAAACCCCTCTGCACATGAAGACCAGCAGCTTCTTCCCAGTCATCCATCCATTTCACCCCCCAGCCCTTTGGGATTGCTTGAAGCAATCCACAAAGCCACCATGTCTTGCACCTGAGAAGAATCTCTTGATTCTAGACCCACTCGACTTCCTCTACATAATCTGTTTGTATTTGTTTTGCACTTGTTTGCTATCTCAAACCATCTCGACAAGAACTGTGGGAGGCTTCTATGGTTTTTCCTTCCTCAAGCAGAAAGCCTCAGCACCTTAGCATCTGGCAGGACTGTTCCCCTGTCTCTGGAGGAAGCAAAACCCTGCCTTTCTCAACATCTTGGGTCTCAGCGTGGGGTCTGTTTGTATTTAGCAGAGCCTCCTTGGGCTTTTTTCCTTGTGTTCTCTCCCTCTTCTCACCCCTTTCTTTTGGGAAAACTGAACTGCTCTGTATGTTTCTTTAGTTCTGCCTCTATTAGTAGCTTCCGTCCAGCCTTCCAGCTCCAAGCACAGAGACCTGGCAGCAAGGGGATCAAACAAACACAGCTGCTCCCGCATCCCTCCTGCTGCCAGCCCGCTCACCGCTCGCCTGCTCTCCAGCCCGTGGCGGCCAGGCTGCAGGTGGAAGCGGGTGGCTTTGAGGTTGAGGTGTAAATACTCATAATCACACATTCATTATGTTTGCTATCCATGACGGGTCTGGTGGGGCTGAAAGATGCACGCTGGAAAAAATTCTCCTTTCTTGACTTGATCTCGAGCCCTTGGAAGCATGTGGAAAGAATCCCCTGGAGTTGTAATGGGCTTCAGACCAAGGTTCTCTGCAGAGGCAAGGGCAACCTCGGCAGCCTTCCTCCTGGCAGGGAGAACCAAAGGAGAAGAGGGGCTGGGAAAAGAACAAATCCAAAAGCAACTGGAGGGCAGGGGAAAAGGACAGGACTGGCAATTTACAGCCTCACTTCAAAGACACTGTTGTGCTCTAGTTTGACACATCTTGCAGAACGTAACGAGCCAGCGTGGGTTGCCAGGGATAGAACTTACGGCTCTTGTGCTCTGAATCCTTCTCCTGTTTGTCTGGAGAGCAGTTTCAGTTGTTTCTCACAATCTGACCTCTGAGCTGCTGAGAAGATTTACTGAGTGCCTCAAACACAACTATTAGCCTTAGCCATAGGAGAGTGTTCCAGTGATGTGCAACTAGCCCAAAAGTGAACCAATAAGGCAACTAAACAGGAGCATAACCTGAAAGGAGCCTTCTATGCAAAGGTGAGGGCTTCAATTTTTATCCAGAATTATTAAATATTAGAAAAGATTGTGTCAGAGCCCCCATGCTCAAAACCTTTTGATAAGCAGAGATGTTTGCAAAGGTACCCAGGCTTCACTCCGTTTGTCCTTGCACCTTTAAAAATATTGGTCTTGGAGACCCATCTGTGAGTGCAAATACGTGGTTGGAAAAGAGAACTTCACTGGAACACACGAGATCTTGGATTAGTGTCTGTGTGACACAGGTGCAAGCTTGCCGACGGTACCGCTCCTACCTGGTTTTGGTAGAAACCAAACAATCTGCTTTGTGCTACCCTGGCCCTAACCTACTGCACTTTCATCTAAGCTTATCCACACTCCTGCTACAAAAAGGGGTACTTGGACTAAACCATGTTTTTGCCTTCTCGTTAAAAATGATCCAGTAACTTCAAAGTAAAGCCAACAATGGGAAAATGGAAACCTAGTGAGAAGCACTTCTGAAACAAGAAGGTTAAATAAGAGGTCGAAGTCTTTTTAAGCATCTTGGCTGTTTCATGTTTTCCTTGATGCTATGGAAGAACACCAAAGGGAAGAATCACAGAATCATTAGGGATTGGAAGGGACCTTGAAAGATCATCTAGTCCAATCCCCCTGCCACAGCAGGATCACCCAGACCAAGCTGCAGAGGAACACATCGAGGCGGGTCTTAAACCTCTCCAGTGAAGGCCATATCACACCCTCCTGCAACTGTTGCTTCCATTCACTGGGTACTTGTCTCCAGATACAAATGAAGACCCTTCCGTGTTCTAGCGAGTGCGGCTCACTGAGAACAAGCAATTCCCTTGCAAAAGCTGGATTTGAACACAGGCAGGTAAANGTCTGGCCTCAAAGGAGAGCTGCTCCTTTCTTGGAATAAAGCACCTTCCTCCTGTAATTAAACCCCGCTAGCAAACAGCTTCAGCTTCTCCTGCCATGCACACATCTCTTACCTTTGCTTAGGCATTCTGGCTTCTCTTCCTCTACGTCTGCCAAAGAACTACTTTGATTCAATGGGCTCTATGAGACATCATACAGCACTGAGAAGAGCCTTGCTTCATCCTCCCAACACCCACCCCTCAAATATTTGTAGACATTAATGAGGTCACCCCTCAGTCTCCTCTCCTCCAAGCTCAAGAGACCCAGCTCCCTCAGCCTCTCCTCGTAAGGGACGTGCTCCACCTCCTTCATCATCTTTGTTGCCCTACACTGGACCCTCTCTGGCAGCTCCACATCCCTCTTGAACTGAGGAGCCCAGAACTGGACACAATACTCCAAGTGTGGTCTCAGCAGTGCAGAGTAGAGGGGGAGAAGAACCTCCCTTGATCTGCTAACCCTCTTCTGATCCACCCCAGGATGCTGTTGGCCCTCGTGGCCACAAGAGCACATTGCTGGCTCATAGTCTGACTTATCCATGATCCTTAACTGTGGCTAAGAAACATCTACTTTATTCTATTTTAACGATGATTTTTGGTTGCTAAGTAGGTCTCATCCAGAGATGTCAGAGTCTTTCCTGGTTTGCCAAATATTCCCACCTATTTATGGTGGACCCTTCAGTGTCTGAATCTGGCCTTAGAGTTTGCAGCGAATCAACTCCTGTTGAAATAAACACCTGGCTAACCTGACCAGTCTGTGAGACTTTGTGGTGTGGAGACTGAGTGTTGCTTATGTATCCCGTGGAACCACAGAGTCATTCAAGTTGGAAAAGACCCTTGAGATCCCCAAGCCCAATCATTAACCCTACTTCACAAAGTTCATCACGAAACATGATCTCTAAGCACATTTAAATGACCTTTGAACACCTCCAGAGAGGGTGACTCTACCTCCTTCCTGGGCAGCACTCCCCATGTGACAAAAAATCCCCATGTCAGCATTGCCAAAGGCTGATGGATTCAGTGGGTACCTGGTCTGGTCTCTCTCAAGGTGGCCATGCGTGGAATCCCACTGGAGAAGTAGCATTGGGTGTCTGCACCACTGGGAAGAGGCTTCTCTCCAAAGAAACTTGCCTGGCCACTGGTCTGACCAAAAGTGAGTAGCTGAAGAAAGACACCAATATGGCATTAACACCAAAGAGTGGAGAATTTTCATGGCTTGCATTCTCATTGCTTATGAAGACACATGTCATAATTAAAGCCAAATGATCTTTTTGAACCTTAAAAGATTTGATTTTGACTGAATTTGAATTGTAGGCAGAGGTTCACATGGATTTTTGTTTCACCCAAGCCAGTTTATCCACCTTTCCTTTTCAGACAGGCTGAGATTTGAATCCACAATAGCTGTGAAGTTCAGTTTGTTTGTTTGTTTGTTTGTTTCCAATTAAGTTTTAATTCATTTTGGGGTCTGCTTAGACCTACTTAGGATAAATAAATATCCTGCTCAGGGTATTTATTTTTCAGAATGTTAGGTGTAACCCTTTATATAAACAAATCTGCCTCAGTCCCTTTTCTCCATTTGATGTGGATTTCCACTGCTTTTACCCCCATGTCTGATGGGAGACATCCTAAACATCCTGGTAACTCTATTCTCATGCTCATTTAGGAGCTGATTAATTGATCAGAGCCTGCAGAAAACAGCAGTCCTGCACCACAGCCAGGGTTTCCAATGTTGGAGGCGGGTGAAAAGATGAGCCAAGTTTAGATTGAAACCATTTCCTTACAACCAGATGAAAACATTTCCAGAACATGGCCACTATCATCAATTTGTCCTTATAGGTTTTATTTCATCAGATCAAAATCTCCAGTGTTTCAGCCCAAAGGAACAATTCAATCCAGCTTTCAAGCTGAGAGTACTTGGGGTTTGTAGGGTTTTTTCACCCATTTTTACTTGGAGCTTTTTAATGGAACATTGTCATTTGCTGCTGGAAAATCACAGCAGCAACAGCAAGAACAACAAATACCTTGTTTTACATCCTGCTGCATTTTGCACACAGCTTGAGAGTCCATCAAGCATGGGCTAGAAGTACAAGAGGAGCAAAACCAACCAACTGGGTGGCTCTCAGGTTATGTCCATTGCCTGTCTGTCCCAGAGACCCTCGCAACGGCTCAGAGTTCTGATTGCACTGAGGAACACATCTGTTAAAGCACAAAAAGACATCAAATGAGGCTGATCTCTTCTTCAATTCCTGTGAACTCAATCTCCCCAGGTTCAGGGGAACCTGGTTTATATGCAAGCAAACTGGAGGAGGGATCAGGGATGGAAGCCAGGAAAAATTTACAGGCCTTTTCTGAAGGATCCCAAGTGTTCCCCACTGCCAACAGCTGGAGGTGAGACCAAAAGGGTGGGAGGTAACTGCTTGATCCAAGCTCAGAGCATGTAGAAGAAATGTGACGCGCAGCAAGTAAGAAGCCACATGAAGCCTTCTGCCTCCTGACAAAGGTGCTAAGAGCTCATTCAACTCTCAGTCAGCCTCTGCTCAGAGGGAGTGGGAGACTCTTGCTATTAGGACACAGTTCAGAAAGACAAGTGCAGTCACGTAACCTCACAGCAAACTGCTCCTTGTGCCACCTCCAGCCCCTGTAGGAAGCCCTCTCTGGTACAACGGAGTGGATAACACCGTGTGCTAGCTGTACGAAGGGGTTTGAGATGTACACATGCACGGACACCAGCGTGGATTCATTACTCCTTGGTTCTTCACAAGTGCAAGGCAGTGCATGAGCACTAGGTATCATTATTTCTCTACCATCTCGTAGCCAAAGCACAATAAAGAAACACACATAAACCCAGCAGAAATACACGTGCTTTCAGCTCTCCAGAGACCCCTTTTCTACCACAAGCTGTCTCAGGTCGGAGCAGAGCTGAATTCAAGTTGAGTCTTTTCTTTAGCTGGAGGATGACTTGCCCTGCACGCAGACAAATGTTCAGGCTCCTAATGGATGGCCACCAGCCATGACAGCAGATCTGCCCAGGTGAAAGAGCCCTGACTCCAGGAAACCAAGTTTGAGTGCAGCCTAAGCAGAAGGGACAGTCACTAAAACCTCTCTGGTTCTTGTTGAACGTGTCAATGATGAACACGTGTAACCTCCTGCAGCTGAGATACTCCTTTATCCCAGGGAAGGAAGAAGGCTCCACCTCTGTGCCACAACAAAGCAGCTGACTTCAGTTTTCACAGTGAAGACACTCAAAACCAAGCCTAGCCCTTCCATGGACAAAGAACAGGCTTACAAAAGCAGGAGTACAAAACTCTGTTCCCACTCAGAGTTACTGAGATCCTTCCTACTCAAGATCAAACTATCATCGTTCTCACCACACTTGATGGTTTCTTGTAGCAGGTCTCTCTGGTGCCCCACTGCTCCTGTGCCAAATGGGTTGGCAGGTCTGGTGCTGTGCCACAGGCATGCAGCCATTGGAGTATTTGCTGGTTTGTGATATTTAATAATCCATCGTGCCTTGGGCACACACACCAAGTCCCCTTCCTTTGCTGCTGTCAGACAAAGGGCAATGAATCGCTGCATCGCGATTCACATCTCCTCTGCTCACATCTTCTGGAGCTCCAGAGCATATGTCTTCTGGGAAAGAGAGTGAGATCCACAGACTTCCAATATTCCTGCCACTTCAAGGGGAATAATTCCAGCCTGTATTATTTAGGGGGTTTCAATCGCTGTGCTGAGGAAGGGCGGTGCATGATGGGTCTGTCTGGTTGCTGGTTGCTCTACTCTATGAACAGTTCTGCCGTTTTCCCAAGAGTTGAAAGGATGATACTATCATAAAGATGACTACAAAGGCATACAAATTTCATACGTGTTGGTGAATGAAAGGTTTGCTTCCAAGCATTGGGTGTGATTCCCAAACTCTCCACACCTCCTGAATGTGGCCAGGAAACCTCATAAGAGCCAACCCCATCGTAAATGGTCTGAATCCAGTTTGGCCACAAATGCCATGAGAAGAAAGTTTCTCATGGCACGATGAACAATTTTTCCCATGTAGACGAGGCCTTAATTAATCTTTAAAAGGTTCCAGTTTTAATTTTAGGTCACTGTTGGGGCTGGTTCTTACCATGGCTTCTGTCCAGCAAAGCGCTTAAGCACATGCCTTGTTGACTCCTATGGGACTCCTCAAAACTATGCAGATGTCTAAACTCCTGCTGCATTGGGACCTGCCTTTGAACCTGACTGTCCTCCCCTGCTCACAACAACAACACAATAGGGAAAAACTGCTCCCGAACCGACCTTCAAAGTCCTGTCTGAAGGCATTCTGGAAGGGCCAGACAGCTGGTAGGTGTTGCATTCATTTGTTCACCACAGTATAAATTACCTCTGATTTGCTTAATGACTGTTTGGAATCAGGATGTCTCAGCCACGCTAATACAAGGTCCCATGGGCAATAATCCTCTTTTTAGAAGAGTCCTAGGCAAAGTATGTTTTCAGCAGAATAAACCACTTCACACAGCTCTAGGTACACCGTGTGCTGTGTAAGTACCCGCTGGAGATGGCAAACGCAAGCCGTGGGGTGCGCTCACCTCGTGTGCTCATTGTAGGGAGCGTGGTTTATTTCTCAGCAAAACCCCCCATTTCTTCATGAGGATGTATTGGCAAAAACATTGATCATCTGTGGCTCTTAAGAGCTTACTCAACCAGGTATGAATCTAATTAGCCCTCGTCAAAGTAAGAAGAATTAGCACTAAGCTGGTTTATAATTCTCCTGGCTGGAGGACAAAACGAAAAGAGTGACTTTTGAAAGGAAAGGTTAGGAAGGTGATGAAGTGGTTCTGTCATGTTTGCTTGGGCTCCAGATCCAAGGTTTGTTTTGAAACCCAGAAACAAGAAAAGGGCAACTGTGTCCAAACGTATCACGCTGGAGCTGCTGGAAGCCCCAATTCTCTGGACTGTGCCGTCACGAAGCAACATGACCGGTTACCGCGAGGTTCAAACAGACAGCATCCTATTTGCTTCACAGGTCTGCCAAATGATGTTCAAGCTAGCTGACTTCAAAAAACACCTTTTCTCACCCAGACAAACCTTTCTTTCATATTTCTGGAGCTTGCCTAACAAATTAGCTTGTACCAGAGTTCCTCCTTTCCTGAGAAACGTGAATCATCTGCACCTGAAAGGACAAGATCAAACCCCAAACCTCACTAAGGCTGAGTTTTTATGCAGTGTTGGCTCTTGAAATGTGTTTGGAATTTTAGAGTCACTGAAGCTTTTTAAAGCAAAAAACCAGATTAAATAAATGCCTGAGAGGTTGAAGAGTTCTGGGTAGGAGTCTCTTCCCATTCAGCAGTGCTATTCCTGAGGGTCTGCTGAAAGGGTCCACCAGAGTCAAGGAAGCTGATGGGTATCACTGACTGGTTTTACAGACTGACTCATTGCTAGTTGCCCTCACTTCTAGTTAAGGCCCTAAAACACAATGTGGAGGTGACCCACATCCTTCTCCTGACATGCCTGAATGCCCCTCTGGAGGCATCTGCTGCTGAACAGTGAAGACATGATGTTCCTGGGTATGTTCCTGGGCTTGAACCACACCGGCAGAGCTTGATCATTCACAACGCGTCAGAGCTGTGCACTTGACAAAATCCAACTGCACTTGTCTTGGGACTTTGAAATCTGTAATGTTTTAGCTGGTGGGAATGGACTTTGTTCTTCTTCATGTCCATCTCTTTGGCCATGGAACAACTCAGGGAAAATATTCTAAGCAGCAGAAGGGATCTGCTGGAGAAAGTCCAAAGGAGAGCTACAAGTATGATGAAGGGAATTGATTATCTCTCGTGTGAAGAAAGTCTGAGAGAACTGGGGCTGTTTAGCCTTAAAAAGTGAAGGCTGAGAGGGGATCTTGTTAATGTCCACAAATGTCTGAGGGATAGGTGTGGAGAGGAAGGGGCCAGTCTCTTTTCAGTGGTGCCCAGTAATAGGACAAGGAAAAATGGGTATAAGCTAGAACATAGGGAGGAGAAACTTGTTCACAGTGAGGGTGATGGAGCACTGGAACAGGCTGCCCAGAGAGGTTGTAGAGTCTCCTCCTCTGGAGACTTTCAAAACCTGCCTGGATGCAGCCCTGTCGTAGGTGATCCTGCTTTGACAGGGGTATTGGAATGGATGGTCTCTAGAGGTGATCAACCTCTAAGTTCTGTGAGTCTAACCTTCCTTGGTTCCCTGGCAGAACGGCTGCTGAAAGAAGAGGGGCTCTGAACAAGAAGGCTCACTCCAACGTAACAGACTTTGGAGAGGCTGTCAACGAGTGGGAAGGACTAAACAAAGAGAGAAGAGATACTCTAAACTCCTGTAGTTATAGAAAGAAAGGATCTGGAGTCTAAGACTTTTCAGAGAAAAAGAAATCCTGAATTATTTCTGGGAAAACAGACATTATTCCTGGTGTCAAGAAGAAGACACAATCTCTTTCCACTTATGCCATGCGATGGGACGAGGGGCAGTGGGTGTAAGGTGGAGGACAACAAGTTCCATCTTTACTCTAAGGGTTACTGAGCATTGGAAGGGACTGCTCAGGGAGGTCGTAGAGTCTACTTCTCTGAAGACTTTGAAGACCCTTCTGGATGCATTTCTGTGTAACCTGTCTTAGGTTTCATGATGCTTCTCGGGCAGGGATGATGACCTCTGGAGGTCCCTTCCAACCCCTAATGATCAGTGCATCTGTGTGTATCTGTGTAACCAAAGTACTTCCACGTCCCGCGGCCCCTACATCTGGTAGAACATGTTCACACAGGGCCAAGTAAAACCTGGAGCTCTTCAGGACAACAGTAGCATGTTTGATTGATGTAAAACATAGGCTGAACTCTGCAAAAAGTAACTGAAAGCAATGGTGTTCTGAGGGATGGATCCTGTTTTCAGATGATTTATGGTGAGTACTCAAGACATATGCCTAGTTGAAAAAGCCACCTGAGATAGAGGAAAGCTTCTAGCCCTGTAGATCTTTCTAGCAGGAGTAAAAATCCACCAGTGGTGTTTATTCAGTCCTTCTCATCAACAATGCAATATAAATATGGTGACTTCTAAGAACACATGCAATCCACCTTGGAGGAACAATAAAGGTAAGTAGTCCAATGGTTTATTAAGATGCACCAGATGGTTCTGATGTGGAATTGGCCCCTTCCAGCTCCTCTGGCCCCAGGCAGAGGACAGGGAAGCTGCAACTGAAAAGCCTGAGAGCTGCATGCCCTCCTCCCAGGAACACAAAGAAAAGTGAAAAGGCTTTGATGAGCAAACACCCAGCTGGGTAGTGAGGAGTCCACACTGTGAAGCTCAGGAGCTTCTCGAAAAACTGTGGAACATCAAGCAGGTGCAGTGAAGGTGTGTGGTGTAACTGTGACACAAAAAGCTGTTCAGCAGCACTAGTGCTTGAGCTAATTATTCCTAATTAGAGTGGGCATGGAGCCACACTGTAGCACATTTGGAACGGATCTAATAGCCCTGCACAGGCCCATAAGGTGCCAGGTACATCTTGCTGGTCTTAGGGTAAATAAGAGAGGGGAAGCATTTTTTTAGGTGGTGCTCTGCAGCTTGTACTAAATTATATCCTGGCAGGTTGTCTCTACTAAGTGATCAACAAGCAGAAAGGAAGGGATGCTTATTAAAAACCTCAAATCAGCAACTGTGAACTTCAGAACCACAATTCTGCCCCAGTCTGGGGGCTCTTGTTAAGTCACCCAGAAATAAACCCTTGTTGGAATTACAGGCCCTTAATTTGATGTTTTCTTAGCTTTAATCAGTTATTATAATCACTATTATTGTTGTTATTTTAATATTATATATAAATTAGCATGTTGGAGCTGTGCTCTATACCCCCTGCTGTTGCTTCAAGCTATGACTACATCTGCTGTTGCCTTTGCAACGATTTCTGCTGCTGCTCCTTCTTCCAGGGGTGGTGGAAATATGCCCCCTGCACAACACACCTACTCCAGCCTCCTTGCAGAGTGTTCATGGGCTAGTTTTCCCAGTCCTTTGTCCTCCTCCAGGAACAGCGCTTACCTCTTGGAGAGCTTCCTGTACATCTCAAGCCAACAGAGAGCCAGAGTGGTGAATCGACGTCCTGGATGTATTTGTGCAGTTTAGCTCTTTTCACACATAAATATTCATGAGGCAATGCCTAACCTCATGGAAGCTACTGGCAAACATCTCCTTGGCTCCCTGTGAGGACTGAAGACAATTACATTCTCCCTGCAGCACCTCAGCCCAGGTATTTGAAAGCTAATTCATCCCTGCAGGACCATAACCACAAGGGAAACCCCACAGCCACGAAAGACCAGTCTGTAAGATCTGCAGCACTGGGTGTTACTGGAATGGATGGTTGAAAGAGTGATGTAAAACATGAACTACTGCATTTACCAGTTGTTTTATGTATATGCATGAAGGTGCATTTCCTTACACACATTTGCACACGCAGACCTATTTACACACTCATGTGTGGCCTGCAAAGCTACACGCGCTGGTTGAATGCATCTGAGGCTTTACTATTGCAACCAGGAGCCCAAACATGCAGCCAGTTAGGCAGCTCTCACCATTATTTTTTGGAGAACAGATATCCATAATGTCTCATGGAATCACAGAATCATCAGGGATTGGAAGGGACCTCGAAAGATCATCTAGTCCAATCCCCCTGACACAGCAGGATCATCTACAACAAGTCACACAGGAACACATCCAGACGGGTCTTAAACGTCTCCAGAGAAGGAGACTCCACAGCCTCCCTGGGCAGCCTGTTCCAGTGCTCTGTCACCCTCACTGGGAACAAGTTCCTTCTCATATTGATGTGGAACCTCATATGTTCCAGCTNAAGGGAGGTGCTCCACCTCCTTCACCATCCTTGTTGTCCTACACTGGACTGTCTCAAGCAGCTCCACATCCCTCTTGAACTGAGGTGCCCAGAACGGGACAGAATACTCCAGATATGGTCTGACCAGGGCAGAGAAGAGGGGGAGAAGACCTTCTCTTGATCTGCTAACCACCTTCTTTCTGATCCACCCCAGGATGCTGTTGGCCCTCTTGGCCACAAGAGCACACTGCTGGCTCATAGTCGTCCTGCTGTCCACCAGGACCCCCCAGGTCCCTCTCTCCTAAACTACTCTCCACCAGGTCAGTCCCCAGCCTCTACTGATACCTGGGGTTGTTCTTGCCCAGATGTAAGACTCTACACTTGTTCTTGTTCTACTTCATTACATTTCTCTCTGCCCAGGTCTCCAGTCTCCTTGAGGTTTGTTTCTCTTCCTCAAAATCAACATCCTTTGCCCCAAAGATCTTCCTGATTTGTGTGTG
Source organism: Rhinopomastus cyanomelas (assembly GCA_013400115.1). Classification (NCBI taxonomy): domain Eukaryota; kingdom Metazoa; phylum Chordata; class Aves; order Bucerotiformes; family Rhinopomastidae; genus Rhinopomastus; species Rhinopomastus cyanomelas. Next base: position 437,241 of record VXBP01008419.1, on the reverse strand, counting down.
TTTTTATTTGCCTTTTTCAGTCCTGAACAGTGGCCAACTTCTGCTGCTTCTAGAATTTTAATCTAGGTTCCTAGCTACATGAAGATACAGTTTGGATTTGGTGATAGCAAGTTCTTCTAGAAAGAATTCACTGAGGACAATGAGCTTCTCTTTGCTTTTTTACATGTTATTTTTCCTCTATTAAAAATGACATTTTATGTGAATAACGATGTCACCAGTATCTTTTAGACAGCAGATTGTAACAGTAAGGTGAACCTCCAGGAGAAAAAGCCTCACACAACACACCAAAGCAATAACACAGTAAGAAAATCTGTGCAGCTCCTTCCAATGGATGGATGTGGCTCTCTAGTAGAGTGACTAATCCAGTAACTTTGGAAGGGGAATTTCCACAGAGATTTGCTGTGAGAATCTTCATCTCCTCTGAGATTCTGCAGACACGACTAGTGCTCTAGGGTGGAAATTTGGGAGCAAGAAAGCGTTGCAGCGCGATAGCTTCAAGACTGTGGAGGTGGTAAAACCCTCCTGGGTGTGTTCCTGTGTGACTTGGTCTAGGTGGTCCTGCTCTGGCAGGGGATTGGACTAGATGATCTTCCGAGGTCCCTTCCAATCCCTAATGTCCTGTGATTCTGTGAAGACCACTAAATATCCCTGCAGTCCAAACCTGAAAGGCTTTCTCCTACGCATGAGCCTTATCGACCCCTTTAGCACAGTTATTTTGCAAATACACCGCGTATTTCATGTGGGTTTTCTGAGTGTGCATGCCCAGTAAGCCCAGTAAGCCAAGCTCCTCAGAACTGGTGATCATTTAAGGAACCACAGCAAATCACTTAAGCACCCACTTACTGGAAGTCTGGACTTGGGACGTGGTCAGTAGAGGTTCAGCTGCCTGGAAAGCCTCATTTCCAAACAGATCTTTCATCTTCGTTTGCTGTCACTGAGGAATCACAGCGTTGGGACATTGAGCAGGTGCAGGGGACAAGCTGGATAGCAGTGCTGCTGGGAAGGACCGAAGAGAAAGCTACAGAGGGAAGCCCTGCAGCAGCATAAGGACAGAGGGTAGAGGCCCTACAAGAGTAACAGCTGCAGAGAAGGACCTTCACTGGCTGGCGGGGCGGGGGGTTAAGGGGCCATTCTCTTCTGATAAACACATGGTCCTGCAGTGAAGAACAAGAAACAAACAACACCAGCAGAAGTCCCAGTGCTGATAATTACCAGGCAAATACAGAATCACAGCCAAGAAGGTTAGTTATCATCCTGCTGACTGAGCACTGTCCTCACACTGTGTTTATCTGTGGCTAAACACACTAATTGCCTGGGGAGAGCTCCAGGAGCAAAGATGCTAATGGAGGCTCATGATTTCAGATGCTGTTCCTGTCCTCACATGGCTAGAAGTGTGTCCCAACCCATCTAGAGGTGGTTTAGTTACCTTCTGTGATGAGCTGATCATGTCTACACTTCAGTGTTCCCAAAGGTGCTTCAGTTTAAGGTCAGGCTTGATGGGGCTCCGTGCAATCTGTTCTAGTTCGAGATGTTCCTGCTTGTCGTAGAGGGGTTGGACTAGATGACCTTCAGAGGTCCCTTCTAACCCAATATATTCTATGATTTTAAGGACCTGATTATCACTGGGTAGACTTGCAGCACTTCCTAACAGCCCAGAATTTCCAGCCTCACAATATCAAAAAGAACCAGGAGTGGTTCTTCCACTGGTCACTTGGGAAAACCCTCACTGTGAATTCCTCCCTTTTTCTGTCTCTGTCCTTGATCCCTGACAGCCAAGCAGATGCCCAGACTGTTGAGCCTCTCCCAGGCATGGTCATCAGGACCCTACACAAGGGATGTGCCTTCACGATCACTGTCTTGTACGAGAGCACAAACAGACTTTGGGGAGAATCTGGGCTGGATCAGTGGCCTTACAGGTGGGGTCTTTTAGACTGCACACGCTGAGCAGGAGGAATCTGACAAATGTCAAGTGTCAGCGTGAGGAACTCTAAGACCGACACGTTCTACAACAAATCCCTGCTTCCCAACATCAGCAGCCTTCCCTTGCTTCATTTACTTCAATCAAGGGCTTCATAATGCACAAATAAGCCCAAAAGTATGACTGCAGGTAAATGATATGAAAGAAAAGACTATTTTTAAGACTAAGTGTAGGCCATCAGCTTACTGACCCAGGAACCTTGTCTGCTCAGGTTCAGAGGCAGCTGACTGAAGCAGGGATGTTGTCTATTGGGTTTTTTTCTCTAGGTGAGCTTTGCAAAGCAACCCATGAGTTATCGATCAAATGAATAGGAAATCTTTGTTTAAGTCTTCAATTTATCCTCAAACACCTGTCCTTAATAAATCTCATGCATTTAGGAATGAATTTTCTGGGCAGCAGATAACATGAAAATTAAATGCTGTGCTACCTGCTGTTATGATCTAGGCTGGTACCTACATCACACTGCTCTAATATCTGGTCTGTGTGAACATAATCACGCAGACTTACAGATCGTTAGGGATTGGGAGGGACCTCAAAAGATCATCTAGTCCAATCCCCCTGCCCCAGCAGGATCACCCAGACCAAGCTGCACAGGAACACATCCAGGTGGGTCTTAACCATCTATCCACACACTGCTACTCCTTTATAAACACATGTTTATCAGTTCACACAAAACACTCCAGCAAAACCTTTCATATCAATACCTTCTATTATATTCAATGAGGAGCTACAGAAAAGAACTGAAAGACTCATTTTTCTCTGCTTAGGAAGATTCCTTCTTCCTATCATTTTGCCATCAAGGTTATAATCAAAGCCATTGGCTGCCGTGGCCAGCATCACTATCACAATCAAGGGCTGCAAGCGCCAGGATGGATGTGTTATCACACCGACTAATTATCATGTTATCTGACTGACAGGAGGCTGTTTTATCTCTCTCTAGAGATGAAGGACATATCTGACAGACAACAAGTCTTTGCTTTGATGTCAGAGTTGTATATAAAAGAATCAAAAATCCGAACCTTCTGAACCCATCAAGTCTTCAGGGATGGGGCCTCCACCACCTCTCTAGGTGCCATCCCAACACATGCTTGGAGTGTGTGGTCAGGAGCTTCCCTTGATCATCATTATTACTTTCTAGGAGGGCACAACCAACCTGAGTCCATCATGCCACTGCTGCCAGCATCCCAGTAAGAGCATGTCTAGCATCACCTCCAATGCTGGGACCTCCACATCCCTGCTGAACGCTTGCATACAAGTATCACAGAATCACAGAATCATGAGGGATTGGAAGGGACCTCAAAAGATCAACCCCCCTGCAAGAGCAGAATCACCCAGACCAAGTCACACAGGGACACATCCAGGTGGGTCTTAAACATCTCCAGAGCAGGAGACTCCACAACCCCCCTGGGCAGCCTGTTCCAGTGTAATGGCAGTCGTTGGTCACACAGGAACACAAACCACATCCCTTCCCCCCTTCCACCCCTGTGTGACCTGTCTATACATCACCAAAGCATTTCTCAATCACATTAGTGATAACAGCCCAGCGCTGTTAAATGTCAGAGCAATAAGGGGAAGCTGGGAATGAAAGAGACTGGAGGGGCACCAATGGTGGCACAGGCAAAAAGGAGGGAGGAGAACACCAGTGTTGACCATAAAAGAATAATTGAGAGTGTCCCCTCCCACACTTTCCTAGCAGCTTGAGAAGCTGAGTCCCACCATTCTTGGCTCCACACAGACCTGTGGAACCCACTCCCCTGCCAAGCGCTTTGCTGTTCAGCGCTGTTTATCTCCCCAGTGACCTACCGACACTCCAGGCAGCCAAATGGCTCAGGTCCACATGATGGCACAGAGGTTAATTTTGTCTGTTGCAGACCCATTCTGATATAACCTGATTACAGAACCTTTTCTTTCCCTAAGTAAGTTTTTCCTGGCCTGTCCACTTGCCATCCTCAGCCTGCTGTGCTGCAACACAACCAGCATCCCCGCACAGCAGCACAAAGCTCAGCACTTGCTGCAACAGGGAATCATGTTAGAAATGATTTTCACCATTTGAGTCACTGCATAATTACAGAGTTTTGGTGTGTCCAGCCTTTTCTTCCAGAAATCATGACAGGAGCCTGGCTATCATAGAACCATAGAATCATAGGATCATTAGGGATTGGAAGGAAACTCGAAAGATCATCCAGTCCAACCCCCCTGAGACAGCAGGATCACCTAGACCAAGTCACACAGGAACACATCCAGATGGGTCTTAAACGTCTCCAGAGAAGGAGACTCCACAACCCCCCTGGGCAGCCTGTTTCAGTGCTCTGTCACCCTCACTGGGAAGAAGTTCCTTCTGATACTGATGTGGAACCTTCTGTGTTCCAGCTTACAACCATTGCCCCTCATCCTGTCACTAGGTGACACTGAGAAGAGCCTGGCTCCATCCTCCTCTAGTTTCTAGTAATTGTTGTGGTCCAGGAATGAGCAGATATTTCTGTTGTCAGTTGGGTTTTCTTTTAGATTTGTGTCATTTCATCCTCCTTCATTCTTCTCACACCTTTTGGCCATTTATCAATCACTGAAGGACGGTTGAATCCTGTAGAGTTCAGAAGTGTCTTAAATCTGGAGGACTCATCTTTGCACGTTAAGTATTTATCCTGTATGGTGTGTGCTTGTATGTTTAAACTAGGCTTCTAAAAGTCAAATGGACTACCTTCCTTTGTCACATCTGCAAGGCTTCACAGATGCTGTGCTCAGGCCTCCAGAGCCCGGTGTCAAATCAGACTGCACAACCTGTTTCTGGAAGCAGGAAGAAGGAACCACTTCAGCAGCAAAGGCACCCCACCACATGGAGAAGTCAGCTAGTTCACATCACCCTGGCATCCTGCAGAGCAGATACAAACTGATGTTTGTCTGAGATTCAGACCAGATCTCTACCTCCACTCTCTTCCATTTCCTTGGCTTTTCTGTTATTTGACCCAATGTACGATACTTCAACAATCGGACTCTGAACTTCTGTCTAACTTATCTTTGCCTTTTGTTGTCTGGTTTTTTAAATTAGAGATATCAGCATCATTTGCCAGGTGGGTACTTGTGGGTCTGTTCACAGGGGCATGGGGCAATAGGACAAGGGGAAACGGTGTTAGGCTAGAAAAGGGGTTGGACCAGATGACCTTTGGGGGTGACTTCCAACCCAACATTCTAGGATTCTATTGATGTGCCTAATGTCTTTCTAATAATTGTCTGTCATCAGGGGTGCAGGTGAAAGGCTCCCCTGGTTTTTATGAGTCTATAGGTTATTTGTAGTCATTTCATGACTTAGCCCCTACCTCAGACTACCAGGAGAAAAGCAGCCAAGGATCCTTAGAGATAAGAGCCAGAGTTTGTAATATAACAGCAGTAAACTAAAGTTGTAACAATGCCCACCCCAGATCTGGCTACTGTAAGTGATAGTCCTCCCTCTGGGCTGCAGAAAAGAACCATGGAAACTTCTCTTGCAGGTGCAGCTACAAGAAGCTCCTATAGCTCTGTCCTTCTCACCAACAACAACAAAATCTCTGACTATCTCTCTATGGGCCCTAGGGGAGCAGAAGGTTGATGTTACCAGTGAGTGAGTGTCTTCCAGCCCCAAAGAAGCCAAACTGTTCTGTATCCAGAAATTCTTGTTTGGCTATAAGAACCATCCTGGCATTGCCATAGAGGTGCCTGTGAACACATTTGGGACTACAAACAGAAGAGCAAACGTCGACCCACGTGTGTGAGAGTCAAACATCTCAATGTTTCCTGTGGCACCAACACTTGCTCACTATTTTTTAACACTTGCTGCTGTCCTCCACAAGTCTGGTTAGAAAAGCCTGGTTATACCTATAAATACATATCAACACTGCAAGACTGACCCTCTAAAAAGATTTTGAAGCTTTTTATAGGTGCTGTCACCCAAACATAACTTCTTCCTGCCTTATAGACAAAACCTTAATAACTTTGAGATTTTGATGACATCAAAGTACAGGTTCCATTACTTTAAGAAACCTGTTGGCAACGGGCGTCTCTGCAAGACTTTTATTGTCCTTTGCACTTCTACTGAAAAAAGTACCTTTTAACCAAATTATTATGTTGCTGGGCTCTTCATACAGAACCAACCTGTATTTATATTCATATACACACACACACACATACCCACTTGTGTGCATTCAGAGGTTATGATGCCATAAGCCTGAGTTATCTCTATTGTTATGTGATCTGTACATGTGGTGGCTCTGTGCTGCCAGACACTCAGTGCTTTCTAAAGCATTGTTTACTGCGTGATGGGAATCTTCTTAGCATCTTGTCCATTCTGATTGCCAGCTCTCTAGAAGTACCAGATGCAATGCCCACATCAGAAACGAGACTTTTTAATTCAGTGGAAGGTGAATATTAACAGGATAACACAGAATAAAGAAAGTCCTTTAATTACTTCAGGACTGACTGAACATCTAGAAGCTTTAATGAAGGTTTTGTGGGAAACCACACCATTCAATGAATGGGAAAATTTGTGAAGCCAAATTTTTTTTTCCCAATTTGAATGAGAAAAAAAGTGAAGCCAAACGTTTTCCAGATAACTTGGAACATTTCTCAGCCGTAGCTCGTGTGAGAATTCAAATGCTCCTATACACCCTGTAAGTGTTTTATTCATTTAGGACACTCTCTGGCTTCAGCTCAGCTATCCATTGAATAAAATTCTACTCTGGGTAAGGTTGTCACAACCTCAGGGACCATACTGAGGTAACCAACCTGCAGATTTCCTCATTGTGATGAGAAAGATACTTTTCCTTGTTTTATATAGAAACAGCTTTTCCATGCAAGCACTTCCCCCTCAGGTTAGAAAATGTCATCTCAAGAGCCTGGAACCAATTGCTCAGCAAGTACTAACAAGACTTAGTTACTATCTAAAGAAACAGACTATCAGTTTCATACTGAGCTCTTCCCAAGGTACTCAATGGGCATCAAAGACTACAGTCTTCGTTTGCTTTGACTAAGTTCTTCTGTAGTTTAGTCCAGTTTTCTCTGTGAGCTCAGGTGTTTATGCACCACTGAAGGAAGCACATTCTCTGCCTTCAGCTGACTCTAGCAGTGCAGAACACTAAACATTTTGCTAACCAGGCAGGGTTTCCTTTTTAGAGGTATCCTGACTACTAATTTCAATCCCTCAAGGAAGAGAAGGGTTCATGAGTGACATCTAGAGGCAATTCCTGAAGATGACTGGGGCAACTGCCCAAGTAGGCTTAGGCCCTGAAAGGCTGATGTCTCACTTGCCAGCGCAGCTATCTGTGACTAACTGCCAAGTGTCTCTTCTCTTTCCCACATAAGAGATCAGAAAAGTCACATCAATGCAGGGGAGGAAGGAGGGCTCAAACACTTGGGCTACAGTTACAGACAACAGTGAGATGTCACAGGAGACATGCATCTGGTCATAGAATCATAGAATCACTAGGGATTGGAAGAGACCTCGGAAGATCATCTAGTCCAAACCCCTGAGACAGCAGGATCACCTAGACCAAGTCACACAGGAACACATCCAGGTGGGTCTTGAACATCTCCAGTGAAGGAAAGTCCACAACCCCCCTGAGCAGCCTGTTCCAGAGCTCTGTCACCCTCACTGGCCAATATCTCCATGTTTCAATTTGGATTTAGTGAAAAAAGGGACTGTCCAAAATACTGTCTACTTCTAAATTAAAATTTCCAGGAACTTCTCACTCTTGTGGCTTTTGGGACCTGGGTGGTGCAGGTAGGCTTTCAGAGCATCTTCCATGACCAAAGCTCTCTGCCCATCATAGAATATCATAGAATCATAGAAACATAGAATAGAATCATAGGAGAACTTCACCTTTTCCTTCCAGAGCAAACATGTCAAAATTAGCTTCTCCAGATGACATCAGCAATGCTCAGGAGTGCATTAAGCAAACTGTTAAAATAAAGGGCATCTGCCTCTTCAGACAAGACCTTGCCTTAACCTGTCTGGAGATGTCTTCACTTCCTTATACACGCACGAAGTGTCCTATACACGCTGCCCATGGACAGGTTTTGGCAGTACCAGGAAGGCTGACATCTCACGGTTCTTGTCATAATTTAGGATTAGATGAAATTGTGATGCATCAGAACTTCTTTTAAGAGGGTTTTCTCTCACCTCCAGCTGCAAGGGGCAGGCTAGGAGCACACACCCAGCCAAGGCTAACTGGATAATGCAGTATCAAAAAATTAGGAGGCAAATCATTTTGCTGGAGCTATGGCTATTTTGGACATTCCTAACAACATGGAGACAAGGGTCAGACTACAAGAAACCACTACAAAAGCATGGGATGTGCATGGAAATCTTGCACAACTCCGTAGATGTAAGATGCTCTGTGCAGGAACAGGAAAGAGCCAAGGAGCTACTGGAGCCCCCTGTCTGAGATCCTGTGGGTACTCTGCCAAGCTTTACAGTACCAGCTGGTGTGTGCCTGATAGCTGGAAAGCTCCAAAGAGCAGACAGCTCCTCAGCAGTTAATCTTCCTTTTCCATCATCTGCATTTGCTCGGCGTGTTTGAACACGTGCTCCTCATTTCCGTGCCATCAGGGAGCTCAGCTGCAGTTCACCTCCATCACATACCTGCAAAATGGTAGGTCTCTTCTCATTTGCACAATTTGGAAGTATTCATGGCACCTAAAGAAAGCCTTTAATCTGTCATTTAAAATCTTATTGTGCTTTAATTCATAAGGAGTCATGTTATTTTCATAGAGTGCCAAGAGCACGATTGGCAGCAGCAAGGCAATTATTTCTGTGGGTTATCAGTTCACAGAGCTGATTAAGTAACTTGAAATGTGATGATCATAGCTCCCAGCCATTGCTCTGTGTGAAAACACTACAATTCTTTGCTGTTCTTTCTTACAAGACATGGGGTATATTTCAGACCTGCTGAAATAAAAGCAAAACTCTGCTGCTCTTTGGAAACACCCCCCAGTAGCCCTGATTTTGCACCTTGCCTACTTCAATGTGCTCTGTTTGCTGTGTGGATTTATGGACAACATGTTGGATATCACATCTGCACCTGGATAACTGCTGCTAGACATCAGTCTGCTTTCAGAGCACCAGAGTGACCTCTCTGTGGGAGTGGACTTCGTTTTCATGCCACTGTGAGGTACAGAATGCTTGTCTGGGTGTGCTCCTGTGTCACTTGGTCTAGGTGATCCTACTGTGGCAGGGGGATTGGACTAGATGATCTTTCGAGGTCTCTTCCAGTCCCTAATGATCCTGTGATCACATCTTAACACTCAGCCACATTTTTAAAATACTCAGAATATTCTCCCTGCTGTATTTTTATAGAATCACAGAATTATAGAATCCTTGAGGTTGGAAGAGACCTCCAAGATCATCAAGTCCAACAATCAACCCACCACCACCATGGCCATTACTCCTAGTGCCACATCTACACGTTTTATGAAAACCTCCAGATGACTCCACCACCTCCCCGGACAGCCTGTTCCAATCCCTGACCACCCTTTCAGTGAAGACATTTTTCTTTATGTCCAATCTAAGCCTCCCCTGGCACAACTTCAGATCATTTCCTCTCATCTTATTAAAGTGACTTGAGAGAGGAGACCAATCTCCTCTCACACCAAAGGAAACCTGATCCATTTTTTCTTACATGGGACTTGGTAAATTGGAATCTATTAATGAACTAGCCTTGCCACCATTTCTCATGATGCTTCATGGCTTTGTCTATTATGAAGTTACTCTGAACCAATTTAAACACAAAGAATTTCCAGTTATGAAATATCTGTCCTTGGCAAGGGACCATGATCAGCAGGGGACTTTCTTATTCATTTAATTGTAGTGTAAGTAACACAGACCCTCTTCTCAGTGTCATCTAACGATAGGACAAGAGGCAATGAGTATAAGGTGGGACATAGGAGGTTCCACATCAATATGAGAAGGAACTTCTTACTAGTGAGGGTGACAGAGCACTGGAACAGGCTGCCCAGGGTGGTTGTGGTTGTGGAGTCTCCTTCTACGGAGACGTTTAAGACCCACCTGGATGTGTTCCTGTGTGACTTGGTCTAGGTGATCCTGCTGTGTCAGGGGGATTGGACTGGATGATCTTTCGAGGTCCCTTCCAATCCCTAATGTTCTGTGATTCTCTGATTCTGTGAAAAAAATACAAATATGGATCAGTTTAGAGCTACAGGTATAAAGGTGTATATTTATTTGAGAACGTTCAGGAATGACTTGCAAAGACACTTTGGATGCAAAACCCTTCTAAAAGATGATCTTCCGAGGTTCCTTCCAATCCCTAATGATTCTATGATTCTATAATTTGGATAGGAAATCAGTTTCCCAACTCATACTGAAATATCTTTCAGTAGGAATGCTGTGATTTTTACTGAGCTTTCCAGGAGTGTTGGGTGCTTAATATGAAGGGTTTTGGTGCAGATTTCAGAATGTAATTCAACCTTTGGATGAATGGAAAGCTGATTCAGAATTTGATATTAAATGGAGTGTTGAACATGGACTTCTAGCAGTTAGGCACTAGGAGAAAGGGCTGGTCTTGATGACCCTGGAGGTCCTTTCCAGCCATGATGATTCTATGATTCTATGATTCAAGAGCATAAAGGTTAGACATATACTTGCAAAAAATGATCCTCATTCTTACCTTACAAGGATTTTTCATATCATCACGTAGGAAGCAAAATTACTTGAAGAAATGGTATCAGCTATGATGGACTACCACACAAATGCTACCAAACCCAAGAAATATAGGGTTTAACAAAAACAGACAGGGGGTTTGACCAGAAACTGATAGGAATTGAGCGTGCAGTTGGCCTAGATAAGGAGCACAGTAGGCATAAAAAAGCACATTGGCCCAGCTCTACAATGATTCACAGGTCAAAGATTGTGTAGGTATTCACTGAAAATACTGATGGAGCAGAGCATCTCCAGGTTTGACATGAGCAGGTCTTAGCAATCTAGCAAGGAGCCTTCGAGAAGGTGCCTGGTGGATTGTAGGGAACAGTGAGCAGATGCTCTCCTTCCTGAGCAGACCAAATCTGAGTGAATCCCTGGGTAAAATACTTGCAACTCCAGGCTCTGGGTTTGTAGAAACATACTGAGGCGTAAGTTTAGTCATTCAATTAGAGAATCCAGGCCCACGTTCAGCTCCATCCCCTGTCCTCCCACTTCTTCGCTCGAGGCTGCACTGGTTATTTGATCACATCAGGGATCATTGTCATCGTGTCATCGGGGCTGGATTTATGAAGGGCGTCACAGCTAGTTATTTGACAGTGCAGGGTGACTATAAAACAGGATGCTGTGAGTATTAGCCTGTGCAGCTGCAAAATAGGTCACATCTCACTTGAAGATGTCTGCACCAGCTACCAGGAAAACCCAGACCAGGCATGGGGAGGCAAAGCACAGAGAACAGCTTCTCTGTTACCCAGCTATGTGTAAGGATAGGTCATACCAAACTGCTGTGAATGCTACCAACACTAGTGTGACATGCTGAGTTTTCTTCTTGAACTATGAATGTTGGGAACAAACAGGTGGAAACCCCACGTAGACATCAGGTAATAAGGAGGGAAACAGATCTGGGGATTCCTTCTGACCACACACATTATGCAAACACAACTCCACTGATACGCATCCACGAAGTGACTCTCCCCTGACACCTGTCCAACCAATTTCTGATGTGGGATCCCAGTCTTTATCTTCCAGTTAGCACTGGTTACCTTTTGCTTGAACAAAAACATTGAGGCACATTCTCTGGGCTCAGTGATAACTGTCCACCCCAGATTCTCCCATCTCCTTTCTCTCTGGTGTGTATCCATTCTACTCCCAGTCTCATTTCCCTGCCTGTAATTCAGTGATTCATCTATAGCCCCAGGGAAGGGCTCCTGACTTCATTACTTAACTGCTGTGACAAGTTGCTGCACAAATCACCTGGCACTGCAGTATGAGGCTGCCAACCTCTTTCTACTACAGCTACAGAGAGAAGGTTTACAATGCCAGTGCTCTCAGAAATACCTTCTTTCATTCACTTTGGGGTTATTTCACGTGTACTCAGTGCTGACCAAAACACCACCTTTGGTACCTTTGCACCACCAGCAGCTTTCTGCTTCTGAGACCTCACGATTTCACCTGCCAACAGCAGAAAATGCAGCTAGATGTTAAGAACTTTCTTCCCTTGATGTGCTTACAGCAAGACAACCTTCTTTCAGGTTACTCGCCCAGGGAGGTTGTTGAGGCCCCTTCCCTGAAGGTGTTTAAGTCTGGGCTGGATGAGGGTATGGCCAGCCTGATCTAGGGTGGGGTGTCCTTGCCCATGGCAGAGGTGTTGGAACTGGATGATCCTGTGGTCCCTTCCAACCCTGACTAATTCTATGATTCTATATCTTCTTCCTAATGAGGGTGATGGAGCACTGGAGGGGGCTGCCCATGGGGTTTGTGGAGTCTCCTTCTCTGGAGAGGTTTGGAGCCCACCTGGACATGTTCCTGTGCAACCTGATCTGGGGTGTTCTGCTGTGGTGGGGGATTGGACTGGATGATCTTCTGTGATCCCTTCCAATCCCTAATGTTTTGTGGTTCTGTGAGTTATGGGTGTGAGCTGGAAAACAGGAGGTTCCGTGTGGATGTCAGAGGGAACTTCCTCACAGTGCAGGTGACAGAGCCCTGGAGCAGGCTGCCCAGGAGGGTTGTGGGGGGGTCTCCTTCTCTGGAGACATTTAAAACCTACCTGGACTTGGTCTAGGTGATCCTGCTGTGGCAGGGGGATTGGACTAGATGATCTTTTGAGGTCCTTTCCAATCCCTGGTGATTTAAAACGAATTGCTGTGCTAGGAATTCCATATGAGATAGCAGCCACATATTCAATGCCACTAAATGCACTAGAGTGCATCAGTCTTGTGGAACAGACCCAGTCTGTTCAGGTATTCTCACAGCACTGTAACCCTCTCAGAAGGGACAGAGAAGCCAGGAGGCCACTTCATATGAAATACAGTGTCTGCCTCCACCCTCCTACCTTCCACATTCAGAAAGTGCCATAAGATGCAAGACTCTGCCTGTGCATGACAAGACAGGGGAAGGAGTCAAAAGGGGGTCCAGTTCTTCCATTCTAACTTGTTCCTAGTCAATACACTTGACCTTAAATTAATTTTTCAAATCCCACCTGTCTCAGTTCTAGAAGGCTGGAGAGAGTCCAGCGTAGGGCAATGAGGATGATGAAGGAGATGGAGCACCTCCCTTATGAGGAGAGGCTGAGGGAGCTGGGGCTCTTTAGCTTGGAGAAGAGGAGACTGAGGGGTGACCTCATTCATGTCTACAAATATGTGAGGGGTGGGTGTTAGGAAGATGGAGCCAGGCTCTGCTCAGGGGCACCTAGTGATAAGAGGTGGGGCAATGTTTGTGAGCTGGAACATAGGAGGTTCCACATCAACCTGAGAAGGAACTTCTTCCCAGTGAGGGTGACAGGGCACTGGAACAAGCTGCCCAAGGTGATTGTGGAGTCTCCTTCACTGGAGATGTTTAAGACCCACCTGGATGTGTTCCTGTGTGACTTGTTGTAGGTGATCCTGCTGTGTCAGGGGGATTGGACTGGATGATCTTCCGAGGTCCCTTCCAATCCCTAATGATTCTGTGATTTCAGCATCCTATAGGAAAGAAAAATAATCTTTGCAGAGTTAATTAGTTGAGGATGAAAACCCATGTAGGTCCTCTGGTGCAGCACCAGAGTGAAGAACACCAAAGTGCAAACCATCCCTTCATTTCAGACCCAAAGTGACATTGGAAGGGGCTGCCCCAGTGAGAGGGTTGAGTCACCACCCCTGGATGTGTTTAAAGGACATTTTGTTGTGGTGCTCAGAGATATGGTTTAGTGGTGAAGTTGGTAGAGTAGGGTTAATGGTTGGACTTGATGATCTCAAAGGTCTTTTCCAACCAGAATGATTCTATGATCGCATGAACGGGCTCTGCCAGCTAGCATTTATTTTGTCACTAGGAAAATAAGGGATAGACTCAGATATCCTCTTCCACAACGTTCAGATCTACAGTGGACTGTGACACCCTGTGCTTGACTGAGTAAGGGACTTGTCCCAATGTAAATCAACAAGCACCAGAGCCAGTCAGCTGCAACTGCCCAGAAACCACAGCACACTGAAGGACTTGATTTGAAGACAGCCCTTATCAACCCGAGACTCATTTACCTCAAGCTCCTGCTTTGTTTTAATCACTCTGACAGGTTTGGCTTGTAAAGTTATTCTGCCTGTTTGTCTCCAAGTAAGGAAAATACATGTGGACATCCACCCCCAAGGACCTAGAGCTGCACAGCCACATAAATAACCTCAGCTGCTTGACTGGCCTTGGCAGGTAAGCACCAGGGAGGAAGAAGAGGAACTTACTATAGGGAGGAAGAAGAGGAACTTACTATATTGATGTAAGGACAGGGTGGTAGAGACTATCCATGACTAACCTGAGGCTGAAAATGAGGGGAGGTTTTTTAACTGTCAGCTGATCAAGGTGATGGAATGGAAGGACGTGTGAAAACTCAGAAAGCTTTACAACAAACCGTGGCCATTTTATCAGAAGAGTTATGAGCCTTGCCTGCCATACCACAGGACTGCAACCAGTGACCCATGAGGTCTCCTTCATCCCAGTGTTTGTACGTGACTCCAGTTACTCAGAAGCGTAAATGTTTACAGGACGAGTCTGGAGCTTGCGTCAGCGCAGCTGGCAAACCTCTGGGAGGTTTCATTCAGCCCACTGAACACACATAAACACTGAGGGGTGACTTCCCAGTGACAATGCACATACACACTTGTACACACCACACACACACACATTTATATAAAATCATCAATTTTTTGGCATGTCAGCTTGAGAATGCAAATGGGTACTAGCTGCATGGAGTTTAATACTTACTATAAACAAGCTGTATTTCTGCTGCAGACTGTAGTCACATTTATGCACACACATGCCTAAGAGAAAGACAAAGAACTCCCACTAGAACATGGATGTGATTAATATTCTTCTGTTGAGGATACTGAGAGATGGGGGGAATGCATTGAACAGAGATGGCTCCTTCAGACGCCTGTGTGGTGTTTAGGAACTTTTCAAGGTATTAACTGAGTATGAGCTGGGCACTGAACCACACAGAGTCCAGCAGGGATTAGGTACCACAGCATTAAGGATGTGAGTTGTCACCACTTGAGTCACCAAGAACAGCAACTGGATATAGCCCCAAAGCACCCTAAAGCACCCTATAGGATCATAGAGTAGAATCATAGAATGTATTGGGTGGGAAGAGACCTCTAAAGGTCATCTGGTCCAACTCCCTTACAACAAGCAGGGACATCTTGAACTAGAACAGATTGCTCAAAGCCCTGTCAAGCTCTCCAGGGATTAAGCCTCCACCACTGGTTCCAGTGATCCACCAGCCTCAGACTAAAGAATGTTTTCCTCATGTTCAGCCTCAATCTACCCTTTTCTAGCTGAAAACCATGACTCCTTGTCCTATCTTTCCATGCCCTTGTGAACAGGTCTTCCCCAGTCTTCTTATAGGCCCCTTTCAGGGACTGGAATATTCCCAACTTTCTCACCCTGTCTTCATAAGAGAGGTGCTCCAGACAGCGCTATCTTCCACCAGGACCTTCCAGCTTTCCTTGAATCCGTGTAAGAGGGACTATTTAGAGATCAGACAATGTATTTGTAGCTAATTCCACCATAACACAAAGCTGCACTTAAAGAGTTGAGTAGTACAGTAAAATTAGAATTGTTAATTATTAACTATTAAATCAACAAAATCAGTATTTCCATAAAATCAAGGAGGACACCTTGATTCTGGAGCTACTCATCATCAGTCATAACAGCCCAAAAGGGACACAAAACAGTCCCACAAAGCAACTTTCTATTCCCTCTGTCTTTGGGTCAAGATAGGGCTGGCTCAGTATCAAGGAGCATCAGCCTCGAAGTCTTTTGAGTTTGATGATTAAGAGTTGAGGGGGATTTCCTCATCCATCGCTATTTCTAAACACATAAGTCTATTGGTGTCTTTCATTTGTTTTTGCATTTACTCTCTTGATCAATCACAAGGCCAGTGACACAAGAGCATGCAAGGGCAACGTCCATTCACCAGCTCTCTCACTTAGCTTAGAAACTCTCCCAAAAAAAGAGAAATGTTCTCCTGTAAATGAACTGATTTTGATAGAGGCCTCTTGGTCTGGGTGTTTCCAGTGGGAGAACATTTCTGATTCCTCTTGTGGGAGAAACTCCTACTTGTCCTGGCCCATGGGTAGAAGATAGTGCCAGGGAATTACAGCAATAAACCTCCAGGTTCCTGTCAAGCTCCAACCACCCTAATGAATTATTACTACCTTAGGACTCAAAAGAACCTCAGGGAAATGGAAAAGCACTGCTCCTTCTGCAGATGACCCAACCCATAACCGCAACCAACAGCTGGATGAACATCTTTTGCCAAAGCTGGAGTTGGAAACTGTCGGGGCCCAGTGAGGCTACGGAGTGAGTGGGTAGGAGGGAAGGCTTTCCTGCCCTGGCTATGAGTGAGTGGCCCTGCTGTGGCCATTCCACAGCCACTTTCTCCCTAGGTGCCGAGGCCATTTGGACTGTTGTCTTGCTGGCAAGCTGCAGGACAAGCTGCTGCACCAACTGCAGCTGGAGCGTGGTGTATGCTTGCCCGAAGGGCGATCAAAACACCCTTCTGAGTCAGGCTGCTCCTGCACACATGCAGTGTTTGGAGAAGAAAGATTAAGGCCACCCTGTGGCAATGGTTGGACTCCCAGCAGACAGCTGGGATTAACACGCTGACCCTCAGAGCTCTGCCTGACCGTGGCTACTACGAATCCATCATAGAATCGTTCAGATTAGAGAACACCCTTGAGATCAAGTCCAACCATCAACCCTACTCTACCAAGTTCACCACTAAACCATATCTCTAGGCACCACATCTAAACTATCTTCAAACACATCCAGGATGGCAACTTAACATCCTCCTTTGGCAGCCTGTTCCGACACCTGACTACTCTTTCAGTGAAAAAATGTTTCTTAATGTCCAGCATAAAGCTTCCCTGGTGCAGCTTGAGGCCATTTCCTCTTGTTCTATCACAAATTACCTATGAGAGGACACTCAACCCTCTACAATCTCCTTTCACTTAATTGTAGACAGTTTCCCCTCAGCCTCCTGTTCCCCAGGATCAACTCCCTGAGCTCCATCAGCTGCTCCTCAGCTTTGTGTCTGGACTGTCACTTTGTGTCTGGACCCTAAACTCACAAGCTTCATGAGGACTGTTCTGGTAGCACAGAGGGATGGCAGAGAACATTTAATTGCCCTTGGAGCAGAAGGATGGGCAGAACTCTGCTGGGCTGGACCTCATTTACAAGCCCTTATTAATTAGCTCTTAGTACAAGAAGGATGTTGATGTCTTGGAGCGAGTGCAGAGGAGGGCCACGAGGATGACCAGAGGGCTGGAGCAGCTCTCCTATGAGGACAGACTGAGAGAGTTGGGGCTGTTGAGTCTGGAGAAGAGGAGGCTCCCAGGTGACCTTATTGTGGCCTTCCAGTATCTGAAGGGGGCTTGCAAAAAGGCTGGGGAGGGGCTTTTTAGGATGTCAAGCTGCCTAAAGTGAGAGAAGAGGTTGGTAAGAGTGGGTTTTGTGTTTACAGTTTTGGGCATGTAGCATTGCATGAGTCCTGTTTGAATTCTCCTGAAACTAGAATCAGATGACTTAGAAACTTCTGTGGTTTTTAGAATTGTAAGTGGTTACTGAGAGTTCTTCTCCCCCTCTACTCTGCCCTGGTGAGAGCACATCTGGAGTATTGTGTCCAGTTCTGGGCCCCTCAGTTTAAGAGGGATGTGGAGNGATTGGACTGGATGATCTTTCGAGGTCCCTTCCAATCCCTAATGATTCTATGATACTATGAGTATCCTAATTTCTAGCTCCCTGCAAAGATAAGACTGACTCTAGACATTAAATGATCTTACCATGACCAGGCTGTGCAACAAATGCATGTGAGAAATGGCCTAGATAACACACCATCCTCTTGGGTTGGTTGGTTTGTTTGTTTGGGGAAAAGAACTTTATTATTTTCATTTTGTTGTCTTAGATTCTTTCCTGACCTGTGACTAAAACTTGCAGGTGTTAACATAACACCAAGTACACACCATTCTCCACATCTGGATTAATCCACAGACTGATCATAGGCTCCTTGCAGATTGATGACGATGACAGAACATTTGGAAATGCTATCTTTTGTTTACAGCTTTGATGATGTGGTAAGGACTACAGAATGGTAACCATTAAATCTCTGGTCCTTGATTTCCCCCTGAGCATTCTCCTTTGAGATCACATGGAACAGATAAACAGTGTTGTGAGGAGCATGTGATGGAACTGTTCCAATACCAATACTGTTAACATTAGTTGGATTTACATTTATGCTAATATCAATTAAGCAGGTTTGTTAATGCTCCCTGTCATTTTTAGAGCTGCCTTTCAAAGCAATCTATAACAGAACCTTCTATTTCATACTTTGCACTATGAAATGAGATTCCTTCCCAAGCCCATATGGTCTGTAGGGCACGGTAGGAGATCGTTATCAGACAAGTTAGAAAACTGAGGGTGGGAAGTGCTGTGCAGTCACTTTCATAGGAAAGGGCAAGTTCTGTAAACAATTTAAGTAATAAAGAAGCATCAGAAACTTCTCAGAGTCCAAGCAGTATATTTTTGACCAGTGACCACCCCTCTTATGTATCTGTACGGGATAGCTACAGGAGCCTTCTTCTCTTCATTCATGGTGACATTGACAAAGTTCAGAAGCCACACTGCTAATTTTTCTTGTTCTATTTTGTTCCTCTGCAGAAAGTGTGCCAAACACCTTCAGATCTCTGCCTGAAACTGCAGAACCAGGACCCTTACAGAACTATTCTTGGAGTAAAGCACCTTCCTCTCTGCTCCCACCAGCAAAGAGCTTCAGCTTGTCCTGCCATGCACACATCTCTTACCTTTGCTTAGGCATTCTGGCTTCTCTTCCTCTACGTCTGCCAAAGAACTACTTTGATTCAATGGGCTCTATGAGACATCATACAGCAGCAGAGGCAATTGAGATTCCCTCACGTGTTGGCCCAGCTCAGAGTTTTCTGTTGTTCATTTGCTCTATGCTTAAACGAGGCACTGATGCAGCTGATTATTTCATTCATCTTGGCAGTGGAAAAAGTCTACAAACCAAAGGATTTAACATTGTGCAGCTCCCATAACCCCAGCGTGAGCGCTGCAGAAGGTTTGGCCCACTGTGGTGCTGATGTCCTCAACTGTTATGAAATACTGAGATGCAGAGAAGATTAATGGTGTTCCTGGCTGATGCCAGAAATTGTGAAGCAGAGTAGGGATCTAGAAACATGTATAATCAACTGAATGTGGAAAAATGAAAACTAGTCAAAAGGTACAGATTCCAGCCTTGCTGGGTATTCACCTTCCTCTGCTTGCTGCAAAAGCTCAGCAAGAACATACCAGCCTAGCACAGCTCAGGTGTAGGCACTCATAGAATCATAGAGTCATAGAATCGTTAGAGATTGGAAGTGACCTCAAAAGATCATCTAGTCCAATCTCCCTGCCACAGCAGGGTCACTTCACTGGAGAAGCTGTAGACTCAGAATCACTCAGGGTTGGAAGGGACCACCTGATCATCCAGTTCCAACTCCCCTGCCATGGGCAGGGACACCCCACCCTAGATCAG